>QAOC01032469.1:208957-219182 GCA_003255005.1 Begonia fuchsioides
TGCTCGTGCGTCCGATGGATGATCTACGGTCATCACGAAGATATGCTCGTGCCAAACTTGATCTTCTTCCTTACCTTAACCAAATAACCAAAATACTTAAAGATTAAGTAAGTTTGGCCGATAGAATTTGGCTAAGTCTTCGAATTGGCCGATGGTGGGCCGATAGTGGGCCGAGCCTCGTGAGAGACTCGGTCATCTTGGGCTTCTCGTCGTGCGTTGAGCGTTCTTTGTCTTTAGACTTCTTGCTTTCTTCACTAAGTCTTCTAAATGCTGAAAATAAGCTAAGGTGGCCGGGCTCGGCGTTGGGTGGGCCGAGGAGTTAGACTCCGTGGAAGACCGCGCGATCCAAGGGGATCGGACCGTGCGTTCTCTCGTGCTGGCCACTTATTGGCGGGCCGAAGCCCTAGTGGTCTTCGGATAGGTCGACGACCGAAGTTGAGGTGGTCGTCGGGTCGGGGTCGTGGAGCGTCCGTTGGGTGCGGGGCGCGTCTCGGTCACAAGCCTCGGTCGGACATGGCCCGGTGTGCGCGTCAAGAGCGGGAATGGCCGAGCACCAAGTAACGGAGTGCTTGGGTCGTTCCTGATCATGCTCGGAAGGTGTTTCCGAGACTAAGATACCTACAAAACGAGCAACTAAGTTAGTAAAATCGGGTGAGCTCGTTGAGTTGGTCGGGGCTTGATCGATGATGTGCTCGGGTTGCACATCAAGTCCTTACAACGTATCTCTACTATTGTCCACAAAAAGTAGACAATATCAACATCAGTCGTCTTATTTTATTATCTAAATTCTCATCCATCAAATTCTCAAAATGGATACCATTATTCAAACAACGAAGGTTGATATTTTCATGTTGAAGATGAGGAGTTCCTTTATTTCCTATCAAATAGCACACAACACGTGCCTTGTTTATCCTGATGTATTTCTTTTCGGAACACGAATTCCCGTTTATCGTAGTTATTTATTAGTATAAATATAACAAAAGCTAAATACAAAATGACGAAATCGACATCACATTCTCCCTTTAATCAGTGATGCTTTTGTTGCTTCCCCATGTCTTCACATTTTAGCCAAACTATGCTGTATGCCACTCGAACAAGCAATTATCTCTGCGTCTAGTTTTGTCAAATATGTAGATATTTAATTAATTGATTCGTTTCTTATCTTTTTACTAATCTATGCAGGTAGTTATAATCTAGCCGCACGACATTACTCTCATCTATTATAATTTATATGACATTACTCTCATCTATTATAATTTATATTTAATTTTAATTATTTATAATTTATCTTACTTGATACATCATCTAACGAGCGGCATGGAAATATTATATCAAGATTTAAGACTAGAGTGGCCAATAAGAACATAGACATAAAACATTGATATTTTACAAAACGCATGTTCATTGTATTATGCTGTGTATTGGGGCGAAATTGTATTGTGTTGGGGTTTTGAAGTTGTCTGGCAATAATCATTGTGTTAAATGCTTCATAATTGTTTACAGCATATGCATCCATCACTTATGTCACATAATTATCTAACAACGACATGGAATAGACGCAGAATTTTCTGAAGAGAATACATCAATTTAACACTACAATTTGCAGTTTAATTTAGTCCCCATAAAGTTATTTATTTAAAAGACACCTTGGCATATGATTATAACTTCCAAAGTCAATAATTACCATACTTTATTTTTCAAGAGCATTGTTGAATCTTTTCGTTAGCCATGACTTCAAATTGGGTTTTAAAACGTTGTACGCAGCTTTGAGAGCACATGTAATATGTGATCTTATAGTAAATTTAAATCGTATATTATAATATAAATATATATATATATATATATATGTATATATTGAAGGGAAGGTGACGTTAATGATTGGGAAAATGAATAAAGAAAAAGAAAGGAAACATGGTAGTTAGGGATTATGGCAGTTATTCGTTCATTGCATGTGCTGCCAAATACGACAACTTTTAAACTACCATCCTCAATTTTCATGTCTTCTTTCCATTGTTTAGTGATTTATTTCTATCTATTTTTTGATAGGATGATGAACGAAAGATGAGTTAAACTCGCTCTTCCACTATTCTGTTGATAAAAATCCTCCTGGTAATTGCCTCTGGGACGGTGGCATCTTTTTGTGGTGGACAACAATTGAGCATGAACCCTAGTTGGATGCCAAGTTTTGTGAACATTATGACGAGATTATCTCCCTGGGGACTTTCTTATTTTGTTCATGAGCAACTACTACGCAGTATGCTCCACTTTCTTTTTACTTTTTTATGCCATTAATTTGTGTAAACAATAATAGATTTTATTTATTTCTAATTTACTGAACTAAGTTATCAATGGAATAGAATACGCCCGAAATATGTGCAAATTAAATTTGACCATAATGGTGATGATATTTAATCAGTCATCACATATTTATAAGACATTGAAGAGAGATTTCAAATTTAATAAAAAACTTAAAAGGCAGTCAATGTTGATCACGTGATACATGGGTCCCACCGTTCCGCAGCCCGTGGGCCCCACGCCCCACATAAATTTGCGCTGGGTCAAAACGATACAACTAAAGGATACTCTTCAAACACATGTAGGTGGGTCCCCCTGGGTCCAACCCGACCTGATGATTAATCAACTTGGGCGGAAGATGAACCAGGACCCCACGAAGCCCACGTGTCAAAATCAGAGACACAAAGCAAGCGCGGTGCCATCCAAGGAGAAGACGTCCAGAGATGGGGCCCCCGCTCGGGGTGATGGTAACGCGCAAATTCCTGAGGATGTTGATGCTTGGAAAATGGCCAATCATTTTTATTTAGTTAGTATTTAATTATACCATATTATTTAGAGGATAGAGATTGGTCCGCCATAAATACCACTCTTTCGGAAACCATATAATAAGGTCTGGGAGGGTCACCTAAATCATGTGCATGTATCACATATTCTTCCTTTCAAACATATTAATTTAATAGCTAACCCATTATTTAATGTGTACTACCCATGTGGGACAATACGTTCCTACGTTGTATTTGATCAATTTCGCATAAAATAATATCATAAATTGATGTGAAACGTGGTTAATTTAGAGGATATTGAAGAAAAAACCTTTGACTATATCGCATTGACAAAACAAGCCCTGAAGTTAGCGTTGGCTACGCGATTAGACACATTTGTCAATTATCTTTTGTGTGTGTTTTCTGCCTGAGAAAATAAAAGGTTTTATTTGTTCCAAGATGAAACAAGTTGCGGTGCGGAGGAGGTTCCTTGGGGATTAGCTTAGTCCTCCTTTTTGACACACGTTCAACGACTTGGTTTGGAACAAAACGACGGGATGCCACTTGAAGATCGGACAATAGGATGGATGATGATGAGATGGGCATCCCACATGATGTGCTCTGTCCACGCCAGCACTTCATGGGCCCCATAAGTAGGCGGGTTTGCCATAGTTGTCCCGCGCTAACACACAACTCCGCTTTGGTGGTCACGATAATGCCATTCGCATACTTGCACACTCTTATTAAACCCCCAACCGCAAAAGTATCCTCTTTATTTATTTTGTCAACAAATGACATTGATTGGCTTCTCTCCTAAACGACGCCGTTCGGTGGGTTTTTCGCAATTTGATTCTTCCACCAAGCTTAGTGAATCTAATCAGGAACTATCGCCAAGAATATCCCAAATGACTTTGCCTAATCAAAGTTACTCCGGGAAGGGGCTGATTAGTTGGAGATAGGTGAACACGTCGGCAAAAGTATAGGACTTGACTGGGCGAGAAATGGGACCCACGTGAGCTGGAATTATTGAGCAGTTGGTAAAAAGGGGTGATTAATTTTTTTCACCCCACCTAACCCGACCCTTCTTTGCCGTCGAAAAGCGAATCACTCTGGGGGTGATGCTCTTTTCGGGAAGGCACTCGGTCCCTACCCCTACCCGGCGCTGGGTTTCCAAGCTCCACCATCTCTCTCGCTCCATCTGATGAGCAGATCAACCTTAATCTTGTTCAACACATCATAACTCACTCCCTTAAAATTGGCTAGGGTTTGCCGACCATGCGTGGCGGTTCTGATTCTGTAAACCTATGTTTCGTACTCTTTTCAGGATTTGCCTCTAATGAAAAATATAGGAGGCATCGCCATTCTATCATCCTCTTTGCAAATGATCCTACGCCTGACGCTGCAACGAGTAAAACTGACCACATTTGATTTATGAGGCTCACAATTTAATACGTGAGTAATTCAAGCAGCTCGATGGATGAAGCCTGGATACTCGATACTGCCATTGTGAACTGCACAGAGGCTAACAATATAATGGGATCTATAAGTTTAGGTCAAACCAATCTCGCTGCGGAACTTCCCGGAGGTGTGTTGCACGCTCCGACGGGGTAAGTGAGAAGTTTGGAAGTTCTACATGGCTACGATTTGTAACAGGTTGGTGGCCATATAACGGCTCTTGCAGAAGGGGAGGAGGTTGACCGGCAACGAACACGTGCCGGTTGAAAGAGAGGTAATACATTTGCACATCACCTTTTCCAATGAATATTTATATGGGTTTCGAGAAAAGGCCAACCAGTGTATCCTGTGCCAAAAAAACACGCAGAGCGAGGGTGTAGATCTCAGACACCGTTTCCTTGCACAGATTTGTTTGGGGTTTATCGAGGAGCCGCTGGGCAAGAGAGGAAATGAGGGTGAAGAGAGAGAAACTGATCTCACTGGGTTTGGCTCAGTTGGATCTTTTTCAATTGAGTCCACGCTGTTAGTCTTCTTTTACTGAATCGGATTGGATCCTGCTCTCTTGTGTTGTGTTGCAGTTTGAGATCGATCAGAACAAAGCTCTTTTTTTAGTCTCATCATCCTTCTTGTTTATCTTCTTCTGTGTAAGGAAAGGAAGGCTTATTTATTTCACCTAGTGAGCAGATACTAGATTCTTATCCTGCTCCTTCCATAATGGGCACTGGATGGCGAAGAGCCTTCTGCACCACTGTTTCTCGTGATCCCGGATCCGATAATTTGGACAAGAAAAAGAGAAGCTCTAGTCCTAGCCCTAGTCCCAGAAGCTGCGTCAGATTAGGCTTCCTCTCCGGCGGAAGCAATTCTTCGACTCCGAGCTCGCGGATTTCTCCGCCTATCTTGAGCCCCACCCTGCGCTGCAGAACCACGTCGCAAGAAACGGCTCAAGCTGCCAACGCTAAGACCCAGAGAATAGCTCTGAGCTCCAACCCTTCTTCCCCACGATCGCCTCTTAAGCTCTCTCTCTTCAGAAGCAGCTTCAAGTTCCGGGTACGAATTTATGTATTTTGTGTGATTTCACGCCGAAAATAGTGGAGGTGATTGGCTAATGAAGGGTATTTTATGTTTTGTAGAGTAGCTGCGGAATCTGCCTGAACAGCGTCAAAACTGGACAGGGGACAGCCATCTACACGGCCGAGTGTTCTCATGCCTTCCATTTTCCTTGCATCGCTGCTCATGTCGGAAAACACAACACCCTCATCTGCCCAGTTTGTAACAGCACCTGGAAAGACGTTCCGATGCTCTCCGTACACAAAAACGCCGTCTTTAAGTCGTCGGAGCACCCAGAAGAAGTGGTTGTTTATCAGAACATCGTAAAACCAAAACCGGAAGACAAGAAAATGATAGATTCATCTCCAAGATCCTGCAAAGTTAACCGCGACCCCGTGCAACGGCAGCTCAAGAATAAAACAGCCTACGATGACGACGAGCCTCTTTTATCTCCGACCTCCGGTGGTCGGATAATCCCGATTCCGGAGGCTGAAGAAAACGACGAGGAGGCTAACGATGAGGAGTTTCAGGGTTTCTTCGTTAATTCTGAAACATCTTCAGTCAAGTCATATCGGTCAGACTCAGAAATCAACCAGAGGGAATTGAGGGGCAACGTACAAGCCAGGTTTCTCTCGGAATCAGCTTTAATATCAACTTGCTATGGTACCGAAACTCACGTCATTGCTTTACGAGTGAAGGCGCCTCCTCCCTCTTGTTCTCGCGGCGCTAGAAGCTCTCTCCTTTTCCAACCTTGGCACAGAGCAGCCATCGATTTAGTGACAGTGCTTGACGTGAGTGGGAGCATGAGTGGCGCTAAGTTGGTCATGCTGAAGCGCGCTATGCTCTTAGTGATATCGTCCCTTACCTCTGCCGACCGCCTTTCCATCGTCGCATTCGCTGCAAGTGCAAAGCGTTTATTGCCTCTCAAGAGAATGACCTCTTCCGGCCAGTTGGCGGCTAGGAAGATAATCGAGAGGCTCGTCTGTGGTCCTGGGACGAGCGTCGGCGAAGCCTTGAGAAAGGCTACCAGAGTGCTAGAAGATCGGAGGGACAAGAATCCTGTTGCCGGTATAATGCTTTTATCGGACGGTCAGGATGAAAGGGTCAGTAATAAGGGAAGAAATCAACGGCAGGAGATGAGGTCGAACGAGTCTTCTACTCGATTCGCTCACATTGAGATTCCTGTTCATGAGTTTGGGTTCGGCGATCATGGGCGTCGGCACACCAACGAGCCGGCGGAGGAGGCCTTTGCAAAATGCGTTGGTGGGCTATTGAGTGTTGTTGTCCAGGACTTAAGGATTCAGCTCAGTTTGCAATCCGGATCTTCTCGGGCTGAGATTTCCGCCATTTATTCTGGCAATGGGAGACCAACGGTCTGTAGTTCCGGCTCTGTGCGTCTCGGAGATTTGTACGCCGAGGAAGACAGAGAGTTACTGGTGGAGCTAAAAATGGCATCTTCGGCGGTTGACTTCCATCGCGTGATCTCGGTTCGGTGCCTTTACAAAGACCCTTCGACCCAGGAGGTTGTTTATGGAAGAGAACAAGGGCTTCTCATACCCCGCCTGCATTCCAGCCGAACGCCCGCGCCGAAAGCAGAACGCTTGAGAAATCTATTTATCGCTACTCGCGCCGCTGCCGAATCTCGGAGATCCATCGAGCACGACGACTATACGAGCGCCCACCGCTTGCTGGCGTCTGCCCGAGCGCTCCTTACGCAGTCGAGCTCGACATCAGCAGATGAATACATTCGAGCATTAGATGCGGAGCTGGCAGAGCTTCAATGGCGAAAGCAGCAAATAATGACCCACCGGAGAAGAGGCAGCGATCGAGACACAGTAGGATCATTAATGGAGCAAAACGATGAGGAGCTGACGCCTACATCGGCTTGGAGAGCAGCTGAGAGGCTGGCTAAAGTGGCCATGATGAAGAAGTCGTTGACCAGCAGAGTCAGCGACTTACACGGCTTCGAAAACGCCAGATTTTAATGCAAATTTTCTCGTCCAAAAGAGCACAAACCCTTTTAGGAAGAAATCGACCGCACAAATACAGATGGGCCTTGCAGCTCATAGCGTGAAAAAACCAGACAGGAGCAGTCAGCTCGGTTGTTTCTCCTCACACTAAAGACTGATCCTATGCTGCTCTTCGCAATTGTTTGTGTTATGTCTCAAAGACTCAAAGAGCCTTTGCTCTCTGTATTCCTAATCAAACTTGTTAGAAAGCATAGGAATCGTCGCTATCAATAACAGCCAGGCCAAGATTGGACGTAAGTGAGTCTGTTCAAGACTGGGGTAGTCAAGAAATGATAGTTTGCGGAGACGATGGCGTGCGATGATGAACAACTGTCTCGTCTTGTCATTCTAGTTGAATTCTAATGATGAACAAATCATTTTCCTTGTTCAGTATCATCTATTTCGGACCACCCTTCTTGGAATCCCAATCTTCTCCTCTGTTTATGAATAGTCTCCTAGTGTACCCTCTGTCAGAGCTGACCCATCAGTACTTGTAAGATACTCCAGCTTCACCCCAAATTCTTCACTGTCCATGTCCATTTCAAAAAACATGTGAATCCAAGGCCCCTCGCACCCCACATGTTTATCTACAGAGAGAGAGAGGGAGGATTCAAACGAGCAGTGTCTGAGAGATGTCTACATGTTACAACAACTAGCTAGGAACTAATTAGTGAAATAATTACAAAATATCAGTCAAAAGAGTCACAAAACGACTAAAGAATCAACGCCAATTCAGATCGTGCCAACAGCAGCAAAACAATCGAGCAGCTTTTCCTCCTATTCCAATTTGAGAGAGGAAGGGTGTATGATGAGTTTACTCTTCGATTCGGGGCTTGTTCACCTGTAGCTCTAGTCTTTAGTTTTAATACTGCTACATCTGTGTCGAGGCTGAACATTCGGTTAGGAGCATGCATGTTTTGGAGAGTCTCGGTTAGAGTTGGGCCGTCATTCCCATCGCATCTCAAGTGCTGCATTGGGCCATGAAGGAGCTTCTTTACAATCCCCAGGCTAAGAAATCTTTTCTTCGAGATATCATCACCCATTTTTTTAAACATTTCTCCAGCTCCCTGCCCTGATTGGTTCAGCATAGGCCCTCAACTTCTTGATAGTAGGAACAGTCTCCAACCAGTCGCTCCACGCTTTGCCAAGGCGATCCTCTTTATTAGCGGCCACCACTTCCTTAAGGTCGTCCACATTGTAAACTCTAGCATGGCTGAGATCAGTGACGCACGCAGACACATTACGAAGAACAGAGATATCGACGAAAGTCCTACCCCTGACAAACAAGAACGGACCTTCAACGTCCATTGTCACTTCTTTCACCCCATGCTGAGACAAGGCGACTACATTGTTGCACATAAATTTAATCGCTTAAGACACAAGTATACGTGTCACAATTACAGTAATAAAATATCGTCCCACGAGGATAAGTTAATTTTCAATCAATCAAATAATTGTGAAATAAGAATAAAGTTTGAAGTTTTTTGTTTTCTAGTTAAATAAATAAAATACAAAAATAAAAGTGCATAAAATAAAAGTGGTGGTGGAATTGTGAATTTAATAAAGATTCGATTAGGCTTTTCATAAATTAGAATTGCTTAAACTGCTTATAATGCTACAACAATTGTTACGATATTATTTAAATCTAGTTAGAACACTAATAAAACAGAACTGACGTTACCTCTCAATTAATTCTTTCATACATACAAACTTCATAAGAAATGAAGCGTTACACAATTTCAAAGTTTTTAAATAAGTTCTTTTTAACCACAATAGATTAGAATGAATATTATAAAAATACTATTATTTAAATTGTGTCACTCAATTTAACCACTTAATATATTTAATACACGTCTCAACAATCACGCAATGATACTTAATCGTGACGTCATAGATGATATCTAAGCATACTCATACATATATTGAAAACTTATTAAACCAAATTCTAAGTAAAAATCTGCAAGTTTCCTAAATAAAATAATGTACGAAAATCATAACCTCAACTAAACAAAAATATCTCGAACAAAAGTAGAGAAATATGGTTCTCATTGTCGGGATGTCGTTGGTCACACAGATCTATTCCCTCGTCCTCATGATCGCTGCCTCTGACCTCGTCTTGGATTGACGCCAGCAGTGGATCGTGAATTCTATTATTTAAATCTACATACTGAAATCGTGATGCTCTACTGGTTATTTTATGGATCTCAACATTTCCTAGGTTGTTGCCAACTTGGTTGAGATTTAAAAGATTTCTTAATACAAATAAAGATACGATCTTTTTTTTATAATTTTGAATCATGATATTTTGAGATATTTTCTCAACCAATTGATGAAACATTTGTACTTCTTTGTTGCACCTCACTCATTTGAAAATATCTTCATATGCATAGAAATAAAAATTTGTTAAAAATAAAATATTATTGATTTTTACTTATTATCACATAAAATCTGTCATGCACATAATATACGTAAAATCGTGTCATTTGTGGTAGCATCATGATTTTCACTAAATATGTTACATGTAAAAATATTCAAAATTAAGTCTTTTCTAAGACTTAACGCATTTTCAAACCTAAGTCGTTGCTCGTCTTTGAGTAATGTTCACAAGAAGAACAATTGTTAGGCCTTGAAAAGACCTAATATTTCATGGGATTTTATTGATAAATTGCTTGTGATCATATAATGTTTTATTCAAAAATTGGATTTTTAAGCAAATATCGCGGAAATGCCGCAGCATCGCAACAGCATCTAAAAACGCAGATTTTACGTGATTTTCAACAATATTTCTAGATTTCGTATTTTCACAATATTTTGTTTAGATGCAGTTGCCAAGTTTAAAGATGGATTGCAGAGCAAGGAAGAAGCTGGAAGATCACGAAAAAGAAGGAAGAATCAACTCAAAATCATATTTGGAAACAAGAATATCTTGAAGATTTG
>QAOC01032469.1:223616-257689 GCA_003255005.1 Begonia fuchsioides
TTCTTTCCGAGGTTAATTCTAATTCTCGATTCGACCACCACTTTACTTTTATGCACTTTATTTTCTGCAATTTAATTCTTGCATATTAGATTAGATGAAAACCCAATCAAATGATGAAAAACCTATTCTTTATTCTTTAATTCTTTTTGTAAATATTTAAAGCTAACATTTTTAGTTTATTTCTTTTACTTTGCAATTATTTCTCTAAATTGAAAGTTGACTTGTCCTCGTGGGATCGATATTTTTATTACTACGTTGCGATACGTGCACTTGCATTTATTTGCGATTACATTTTCAAGCAACAACAATCATAACACAATTTTTAGGATTTTCTTAATTAACCTAATCCGACACAAATAATCAAAAGTTTTATGATTTTTCAACTCTTCATAACTTCGGGTAATTCCTCTACAATCCTTCACTCATAGTGAGTGTATGCACTTGTTACTTGGATCATTGAATTTCTCAAATTTCATAATTCCTATCTTATAATGTTTAAATCCTCAATTCCTTCAACATCGTTTAAAAGCCACACAATCAAATTTTAAATCAAATGGCTATTCGATTTTCAAGATTCCAAGAGTGGGGAAGGTTCACTTTCTTCGACTTCTCTAAATTAGCTCCTCGTATCATCATATAACTGAGTTAAAAAAATTAGTGATTAAATATAGTATGCTCGGTAATATCACTAGTATGAGGATGAAGATACTCATAATTATTTTCAATAATTAGAGGAGTGAAGCTAATTTATTTGAAATGAAGTTTCTCCTACTGTTCCTTTTTTAATTTTTTATTCTACCCATTGAGTATCCAAATGGCTAACTCGAGAATCAAAGTGTATTGGGAAGTTGCAAATGCAAGAGCATCTCCCGCGGTCTCCCATTTTATTTCACCCACTAGAATTCAACATTAGACCCGATCCAAAGTGTTAGTGAGACATTGGATTATTGTGATAGAATTTATTTCACCTACTAAGAGCCTTATTTTTACTTCCGATACGAATTGTTAGTGCGATCACCATAATATGCAATAGAATTTCTCGATTAGTTCTCCCATTTTATTTTACCCACCGAGAATCAACGTTGGGCCTTGGTTGAAAGTATTAGTGGGAACTTTTTCACCTCCCAAACTTGTGTCAAGAATTTTTTCCTTCTAATAAAAAATATTTTTCTCAAGCATGTTTCGGAACTAAATATAAAAAATATAAAACCTAGCCATCACTTAATATGCTTTAAAAATTTCAAGAAAAATTATGATCAAGATAACAATTCGTGTGAAGGAGATCAATTTTGTTAGAATGTCACTTAGGTTATTTGACATGATATTGATGGCCCAAAAATTCTCATGCCATAAATTTTTATCTAGTGCATTTGTTAATTTTGTAGCTCTTTATTTCTTTGAAGAATTCAACATAGTTCCAATCTTCATGCCTTCTACAAATTGGAATCAAACCTTGGTCCAAGTTGCCATATTGAAGAATGGGTGATGATGGAGTCTACCAAGGTGGATATGAAGCACCCCAATCTCTCCCCTTTTGAAGTCAAGCCACGACCCAATTGGTCCTTGAAGGAGGGAGAATGCTCCCTAGGAAAATTAAATGTAACACTTAGATTTAGAGTAATTTTTCACAAACACTTTATTTTTTGTTTGAATTTTGTTCATGGCCATGTGAGGCCATTTTTGGGCACCAACTTAGCTGCCGTTTGGTGGATAGGGGACCACTTGCTAGTGGTCCAAACTATAATGCATGGGGACTGCATTTGGATTCGGTACCATTTGACCTCTAATACTTGCTCTGCAGTTTTGACAATCGTCCTAGCCTCAACTCAAGACAGCGTCTACTAGAGAAATGTGGCTAACTTCTCAAGCTTTTTAAGGATGGGTAGATTGTCAAAATTAGATACCGTTTGCCTGGTTATCTAGTGCAATTGTAGAGAGGTCAGTGCAAGCAAGTTACCCAAGAAACTAACTTAATGAGTTTTGTGTGGGTTTCGCGAATTTTGCATGAGTTTTGGTTTGCACATTGGTTTTCCCTTTTTTTTTATTGTCTCCAAATGAGAGGAGAGGGTGAGGGGCAAAGCTTGGAACCACTTACAAACATGCATGGCCAAACGGGGTTAGGACTAGGTGGTCCACCACAATATTGTTTTTTTTGTGTTTTTATCGAAATCGGGTAGGGGACTTTAAGCCCTCCATTTGGCACCCATTCTCACGATTTTGAGAACAGTTTTAAACCCTCTTTCAAGCCTTTTTGTAAGCATTTGAGAGTTGATCATCAAAGTGCATTTTGCATCTTCTTCCTTGACTAGGTTTTCTTTCCACGACTCGGCCTTTTCGATAAGTAATATCTGACGACCTCTAGAGTTCTTCGGTTGGTTTTGGCTTCCCTTCCAAGCTAGAAAGAGATAGGTCATGCTGCAAAAGTTCAGTTGGGGTAGGTGTGCAATCCTCGTAGCTCCTTCTCCATTCTGGTTTTTACTGTCAACTCTGTTCAGAACACTTTCCCCTCCTCACTATCCCCCAGCAACTTCTACCATACCATTTTCACACCATTTACTTTCTTTGCACAAAACATAAAGGCATTAAACTAGGCTCTCCTAGCTTTCAAACACCACCAGTTTCATCCATTTCCACCAACTATAACAAAAGTTATAGCCGTTCAAAGTTCAAGTCTTGAAACTGCCGATTTCCATTTTCCGCCACCGAATTTTTCTGAATTTCTGTGCTTAAAGAACTCGGAATTTTGACCTGAAATTTTGACATAATAAACTTAACTCATTTATAACCTACCCTAAAAATCCCAGCCTCTAATTCATTCTTCATCCCCTCCAATCAACCCGAGAAAGAGAGCCTAAAAATCTGTTTTCTCCCTATTTCGAGCCAGCGTATCACTCGGCATCTTGAAACTACCGGTTTTTGGATCATATCATTAGTTGGAGTTGAATTGCCACTAACAAGTGACTTTTGTAAGGCGTTAGATGTGTTAGGAAATGGATGCCATCATGAAATCGTACTGTTATGATTATTTGCTTGGCCATTACTTTTTATCCTCGGGCCATAGATTTTTAATAAAACTTGATTTTGGTACACCCCTCCCAAAACTTAAAATTCTACCATGTTTTCCCCGTCAAGCTCAAAACAATAAAAATAAACTGAAATCATAAAAAATAAGGAAGTAAAAAGATGTGAGAAATAACTTTCCTATGAAGATCACTCGGTCACTTCGTCGTTAGGGTAGGCTAGTTGGACTTGTGCTCCTTGGACTTGTGCTCCTGCTGAGTTGAGCTGCGATCAGGCATCAAATTTCTCTAGAATGTCCCGCATAAAGTGTTGTTGGATCTCAAATTGGCTTAGGAGAGTTTTCATATGTTGTAGACTCTTGAAAATCGCTTCTTGAATTTGGATCGATGATGATGATGCTGCTCTATGTGCAGCACCAGGGACTTGAGCATCTTATTCTTTAGGTTCTCCATCGTCCTCCTGCAAAATACGAGATATTGTGTAGGGGTGATGATACATGAACGTCAGAGTTTCTCTTCATTGTTCAAGACTTGGACTCTAACATGAGTGCGAAGTTCGGATAACAATGATTGGAAGAGAAATTAACTTTCCTTATCGGTGGCATTTGCGTAACAACTCCAATAAATAATCATCTCAATTTTGATAGGCTTTCTGGTCAGAATACAAAAGAGGAAGATGACTTGCTCTCGAGTCACATGTTTTCAATGAGAGAAAGGATAAATGTAAGACTTCACGAAATGATATCAGCACTTCGCGCTCGGGATTAAAGTGGCTCTCGAGATTGTGTAGGCTCCAAGCTTCGTGATGTGACAATAAGTTTCCAGCAAAGCAAATATAGTCAGGACTTCAGGAAGTCGGGTGAAGTGTTCTCCGAGTAGATAAGGCTCTGGCAATCTTAAAAAGGCATTGATTGCTAGGGCTTGATAGGCACTTTTTTTGTGTCAGACCATAAATTCTCCCAGTAATTCACTTGAAAAATTACATAAAATTCTTTTACTAGAGAGAGAATTGACTCTTTGGGTAGGGCACAAAAATTCACCCAACCGCTATTTAATGGTGTCTGTGATGTTGGGTATTCCTTGTAGGTCCCAGCAGTGAGAAGAAATCCTTTCTCGGTGGCGTAGGTAAGCTTCTTTTAGGATTGCTTGAATCATAGGCAAGCGGGTTTTGCTGGCTGCTTTATTGCACAGGCCTTCTGGCAGGGCGAAATAGATGTGGGGGTGGATGTTGCAGATTTTAATCGAGGCACCGTCGCAGGTGGCATAGCTGCTTTTCTGGTGCACCTTGTTTCTCCAGCGAAGGGGATTGAATGAGTGTCAGTTTGCATGCTGCTGCGTTTGTGCGGGAGGTTCTCATAGGTGAAATCAACGTATTAAATTTTGAGGTGTTGGGAATTTGGGGTTCCCCTCGCAAGGTGGAATCATCGGTGTTCGTAACACTGGTGACGTACGAGTTACATATTACATGAAAAACATTTAATCATTAACATAAAAAATTATTATCATGATATAATAGTAATTATATGCTATAAAAATCTCATTTTTATATTGACAAAATAAACTTAAAAGATTTACGAAAATATAACTTTCTCAAAGCTTTAGAAACTTTAAGGTTTGATACTTCGACTTTCGTAATATAATTTAACATTTAAAATATTTCTGAAATCTAAACTGATTTTCAAAATTCAAATTAAATTGATTTCGTAATATATTTTAACATCTAAAATATTATCGAAATGCAAACTGAGTTTCAGAATCTAAACTAAATTTGATTTCGTAATATATTTTAATATTTAAAATATTTCTAAAATATAAACTGAATTACAATATTCAATCAACTATTGAATACACGTAATCAACTTAAATAAATATTGGTTGCACACAATTTTCAAAAATAAACTTTATAAGTTTGTTAATTAATTGAATAACTAATTATTCAATTATTTCATCTAATGAAATAACAAACTTATTATTGAGTGTATTAAATAATTAATTCACAATTAATTATTTCATCTTATTTGTTTATTTTTTTATTATTCAAATAGTGATAGAAAGTGAAAGAGTGACCGATGAACCTATAGTTTTAAGCTCCAATAATTTTTTATTAATTAATATAAACTCTTTATATCAATTAAGATAATTATTAACTCTAAAGTAATTACACTAAATACTTAGAGTTGCACTCTTAAAGACTATAGAATATATTTATATAAAGCTAATGTCCATTGATATAGTCACTACATATGTGTTGACCTCTATTTGATTCTTAATAGAGCTAGGTTATATCCGTCAACCTCTCATATTACATCTTTATCCTTGATTACCATTAGTTCTTAATTGAACAATTAATTCATAACAATTATGAATTGCGCGCTAATTATTCGATTCCTGAACCAACAAACAAGGAAATCTATAAAATGGATTTCATTGTATCGATGTTAGCATTCCCGGCTATTTAGTTTAATTCATTCCCAAAATACAAAGTTTGAGAATTGTATTTCATACAAAATTGTACCGAGTAAATCAAACAATAAATTAAAACAAAATAGAAGTCTACTAAATACAATGAATTAAGTCATACATATATGACCATCATTATGATAAAATTAATTGTTCTATATTTAGCAAAAATTATCAGAACAATATAATTTCATCTGGTCTAGTCTTATATAATCAAATTATATAAAATATATTTATCTTATATCACCACATATATAGTCGGGATAAGACTAAACATTCTCAATGAGATAAACTATGTTTATGACTTGAAGATCCCATACTTCAAATATTAGTCATGGACTTGTTTTGATTATTTCTCTTTATATTTTATCCCTACATATCTACAATATGTATGTTAATATAAAGTTTTGCATAAATAATCAAAGAATTTTCTATGAACTTTATAAAATATATCAAATATGCAAAACATAATAATCAATATTAATTTATTCAATTGTTCAAATACATTTGCTTGTTAGGAACATACTCCCAACATGAGGATTGTGAAACCGCTGCCAGTGGCGTAGTTGGCAGAGTTGCGACTTTCTTGGCTGCTCTGGTTCTTATGATCGAGGCAATTGGCACAATGGAGTCGGGAGAGCCCTCTCATGATGCTAGTGAGCTTGACTTGGTGGTGGGTGCCTCACTGCCCCTCGGTTTTTTGGCAAGCGGTACTGGCGTGTCCAACTCCTCTATGATTCTAATGATGGAATTGTCATTGTTGGTCATTGCTGGTGCACTACTTTTTCGACGGCGGCTGAGTGGCTAGTTGACCAGAAACTTTGGTCTGCTTCGCCTTCGACGACTGTGGCCGTTTCTTCTCTGACGGCGGACCAGGGTCTCACATAATTAGGTTGTCTTTTCTTCAGTGTGGGGGTTGATTTTGCGGAAATCTTAATTAGAATCTGCCTAGAAAACTGTGGACTATCTTTATCTGGAGGTGGTAATTCCTCTGTCGTGGCAATGACGATGGTCGGTCACCGCCTAGGCTTTTTTCTTTCGACCGCGTTGGCAGCCGTAGTGGTGGCGTTGATCATTGTCGGTGGCTTGATCGGCGCTATCCTTCCACGTCAGCTAAAAAATTTTGATTGGCTCCATCACAATTTTATTTCTTTATCACTCGGTAATTCTTTTGGTTTATTGATGTTCTTCTAAGCGCCAAAGCATTTGCAATTTAAAGGCAAAAAGAAGAAGTTAAATCGAAATTTGAAAATCTTAAAATTACCGCCTAACTTAGAAAATCATTAATTTGGCGATGAATCTTAACAAAATCACCGCCTAGTCCAATAAGCTCTAACGAAAACCTCTCCAATATTTTTTTCTTTTTTCGGTTTATGCATGCCAGTATTACTACCAAAGTCATAACATTTGCTACGGTATCAGGTCATGTTACTTAACCTACGCGAATAAAATATTAAATTAAAATAAAATAACTAACAAAAATTTAAAGAAAGGGTTGTCTCGCTATAACACTTAACTTATCGTCGCACCTTGATGCCATCTTTGAATTATACAGCTTCCTCCAATGGTGCGGAGACATGATTTTCATAACGTAAATTATCTCCTAAGTACGTTTTCACAAGTTGGGCATTAACTTTAAAAGATTTCCCAGTTGCTTCATTACGGATTTCGATCACTCCATATGGCCTTATTCATGTGATCAAGTATGGTCCCATCCATCTTAATTTTAATTTTCCTAGAAAGATCTTCAATTTCGAATCGTATAAGAGTACTTGTTGACCAACGTTGAAAATATGTTCTTGAATATCCTTATCGTGCAAACTTTTGACTTTTTCTTTGCATGTGGTTGCATTTTCGTAGGAGTTAAGTCGAAACTCCTGTAGCTCATCTAGTTGAAGTAAGTTTTATTCTCTCGCGGCTTCCAAATCCATGTTCAACTTCACAACCGACCAATATGCTTTGTAGTAATTCAACCGGTAAGTGACAAGCTATGCCAAAAATGAGTCGAAACAGAGATGCTTCAATTGGAGTTTTTAGTGTGTACGATAAGCACATAAAGCGTCGGGTAGCTTTTCGGCCTAATTTTTCCTTTCAGAGTTTACTACTTTTTCCGACTTGATTTCTCATTTGGAAACTTCAATTTGCCCATTCACTTGAGGGTGATACGACATTCTGACTTGATTGACTCATGGAATCAATACCCCAAAGGTCAAATAACTCAACCTCGAGGATATTCGTAAGTGACATCTCATGTTTTTTGCGAGATATTCCACATCTGTTCACACCTGTTGCAAGATCTTGCAAAACTATTTGAATCTTGAAATACTGTTGGCCAAAACAGACTTGATTGGAGTACTTTAGCAACTGATTGGGTTCCTCCATAATGTCCTCCATAAGGTGTCGAATGACAATGATGTAACATTGATGTGAATTCTACCTCCAGAATACGTCTTCTCACAATTTGATTTGCAAATTGCTTGAATAATCCCATTATTATTGACATAAATCTTTTAAAAATTTCTTCTTCTGCTGGTACGTAAAATGAAAAGGAATGATACCACTTGCTAAGTAAATCACAATGTCAGCGTACCAGGATGCCATTTGCACTTTGAAAATTTGCTTGTCTAAAACATTATGTGCAATAGGTATCTATTCTTTTGGTTACTCTTTCTTTTCTAGCCGTGATAAGTGATCAATTACTTGATTTTCAATTTCCCTTTTATCAGCAATCTCTAGGTCGAATTCTTACAGCAATAGAATCTACCTAATTAAGTGTGTCTTGGCATTCTTCTTTGAGAGTAGATGCTTGATTGTCGAATGGTCACTGTGTATTATGACTTGTACACATATGAGATATTGTCTAAATTTCTCGAATGCAAAAATCAAAGCCAATAACTCCTTCTCGGTATCGTATAGTTAAGTTGTGCATCAGATAAGATTCAGCTAGCGTAATATATGGAATGAAAGATTCGGTTATGCTTTTGACCTAGTACAACTACCAAAGCATCATCACTAGGGTCATACATGACTTTGAAAGGCTTCGACCAATCCGGTGCAGTGATGATAGAAGCGAGATCAGCTTAAGCTTAAGTTCTTCAAAAGCATGTTGTCATGCTTCGTCAAAACAGAACGCTTTTTACTTTGTTAAGAATCAAAACAGAAACGCAGGCATGGG
The DNA here is from genome assembly GCA_003255005.1 of Begonia fuchsioides. Taxonomy (NCBI): domain Eukaryota; kingdom Viridiplantae; phylum Streptophyta; class Magnoliopsida; order Cucurbitales; family Begoniaceae; genus Begonia; species Begonia fuchsioides. Next base: position 232,272 of record QAOC01032469.1, read on the forward strand.
CAGGGGAGGCGAGATTCGGCAATTAGGGGCGAGAGTAGTTGAGCGAGTACAATTTGCACAAGGGGCTGGATTTGGCTGAGAAAAAGTCGTAATTGGGGTTGGAAAGCTTTGAATTTTTTCTTGGAAAATTTTGAAGATTGGACGGAGTGGTTTGGGAGAGAGAGACAACAAAGAATCTGAATCTCTCTTGCTTTATGGTTGTGGTTGGTAGAGCCGGCATTCAAGCAAGCTAGCTCATTGGCTCGCTCGAATCACTTGATTCTGTAGCGATCCATGCAAGGCTCTAGCCCAAATATTATGCTCACGAGCTGGCTTGCCAGGCTCGAAAATCCCGAGCCCCTAAGCCTAGATCTTCCACTCCCCTCCTCGGAGCCCATGCTTGAGGCCAAAGAAGCGTCGTCAATTCTTCGTCTTTGTTGGCGTCGACTATCACTCTTGTCAATTCTTTGTCTCTGTCGTCTTTGTCGTAGATGTGATTTTTGCATTTCTTGATGGCTCGTGGAGGTCAAGCTAGAGGGATTGGCATCGATTCTTTGTCGGCGTCGACCACCAAAATACCTTCAAGATATTTTTTGATTTACCAGTGATTTTACCCTAAGTTTTTACCAGCATTTTTCCATTAAACTATATCGCATACCCTCCAAATTTTAGCCTCTAGCTCACTTTGAAACGCGAGTTATGACAGTTCAGCTGAGACCCCCCAAAAACTATCCAAAACCACTTTTTACCTTTTTCCTTTTCTGGCGACCTTTATTCCAACCCACATAACTTCGGTTGCATACGGCTTTTTGGGTCTATATATTGACATAATCCTAGTAACTCCCTTTTTAACCATCTCTCTAAATTTCATCTCCAAATTCATTCTCTTACTAGTCTAATTAAACCCAACAAACTGAGTTCAAAAACTATTTTCTCACCCCAGCACTTAAACCGTTTCACTTGCCCTTAAACCACCCCATTTCAGTCTCAAATTTTTCTAAAATAGAGTCTAAGAAGGATGAGATTGGGAAAAGTGTTGACATTAAAAAATATCATGGTATGATTGCATCTTTCTTTTACTAAACTGCTAGTAGATCGAATATTCTTTTTTGCATTTATCTTTGTGCTAGGTTTTAAGTTTCGTCAAAAGAGTCTCATTTAAACGGGATTAAAAGAATATTTAAATTTTTAAATGGGACTATTGATTTATGAATTTGTTACCCTAAGGGAGCTTCTTTGAATCTAGTAGGTTTTTTTTACTCTAATTATGCGAGAAGTTTATTAGATAGGAAATGAACTAGTGGAACATGTCAATTTCATGAAGAATCACTAATGTCTTGCAACTCTAAGAAACAAAATTAGGTTGCGCTTTGAACCACTGAAAGCAAATATATTGTCACAAGTAGTTGTTGTGTACAAGTTTTTTGGATGAAACAAACCTTAAAGATTATAACATATTTCTTTGTAGGATCTCATCAAATGTGATAATACTAGTACTATCAATATTTTCAAAAATGCTATTCAACACTCTAGAACAAAGCATATTGAAATCTAATATCACTTTATTAGAGATCATGTTAAGAAAGAGGATATTGACGTTGAGTTTGTCAATTTCTTAGATCAATTAGCGGATATTTTACCAAGGTCTTAGATGAAAAGATCTTTACTAATATTTGAATTCGTTTAGGTCTCATGAGATTTGATAAAAATATGTGATCTTTTAGGAAATATTAAGAGAAAGAGTTTGTTTTTGGAAAACTGAAGTTTAGGTCGGTATATCAAAGTATCGGTCGACCAAAACAAGTATCGATAATCTATAATGTAAGTGTTTGGGTCGACCCTTTTTCCCTTAGATTTCAGTTGACCATAACTTGTATCGGTCGACAAACAATTTGCCAATATATTTACCGGTTGACTAAATTTTTTTCGTAACGTCCACAATTTTCTCATTTTCTCTAAAAAACTTCCCTTTTTCCCTCCAAAAGTCTTGTGGCCTCTTCCTCCCGTAACCAAATTCGTCTGTCCAAGAAGAAAAACGTTGCTTCCTCTCGGGTTTCAAAAGATGACTCGAGATCAGACACTTGGGATTCAACATTATTCTGAAACAAGGAATGACATGTCAAGTTTTACAACAATTTTCAATATCGATCGATTATTCCATCAAAAGCTTATAATTCGTATGTCTGAAGTGGTTTGGATATTCGAGAATAGTGTTCAAATTTATAAATTTTTAAAGCCTTTGATATCAGTTTAGTGTATTGTGAATGATCTTTTACAAACATTGAGTTTTATTCGCACCTTTCAGAATTACGTAATTTTTTATTTGGGAAAAATATAGTGATCACCCCAGATTATGTGAATGATCTTTTAGAGTGTGATGTGAGCAATGTGGCTAGGCGATACTATGAGAAGAACAAATATTCACCTTTTATTTGCATCGATGCCTGGTTATTATTCTTTGATTGATTGTTGAAAATCCAACGAGATCCCTTGTGCATTTTGTGCACCACCCATTTTTACTTTTTGTGCATTTTGTGTTTTGCCATAACGGGTAAAGCCATTTTAGTGCATCTCCAACTGGGTGTGGTGCTCCCTAATCAGTCATCTTATAGATTGAATTCCAAGGAGGCCAAGAAACTTCAAAGACAAGTGCAAGAGCTTCTAGACAATGGATACATTTGGGAATCCTTGAGCCCTTGTGTCGTGCCAACCATCTTTTTCTTAAAGAAGGATGGTAGCTTCTGGATGTGTGTTGATAGTCGAGCTATCAACCAAATCACTATCAAGTATAAGTTTTCGATTCCTAAGCTTTAAGATATGTTTGATGAACTTAGTGGGGTGTCTTGTTTCTCCAAAGTTGACTTAAAGAGAGGTTATCACCAAATAAGAATGAAGGAGGGAGATAAATGGAAGATAGCTTTCTAGACCAAGTATGACCTTTGAATGATTAGTAACGCCTTTCAAGCTATCTAATGCTCCTAGTATTTTTATGAGGGTTATAATTCTTGGGGAAGTTTATTGTTGTTTACTTTGATGATATATTGGTCGATGGTTTGGATTTTCCTACTCATCTTATGCATCTTAAATTGTTGTTTGATACACTCCGAGCTACTAAACTTTATGGCAATTTGAAGAAATGTGCTTTTGTGCAAAAAAATGAGTCATTTCCTAGGGTTCATTATTTCTAAGAATAGCATGGAGGTAGATGATTCCGAGATTGAAGCTATTCGTGATTGGTCAACTCCTAAGAGTGTCTCAGATGCGAGGAGTTTTCATGGCCTTGCATCTTTCTATAGGAGGTTCATCTAATGATTTAGCTCCATTGTTGCTCCCTTAACCTATTGCACTAGGAAAGGGAGAGAGTTTGAGTGGTCCCCAAGTTGTCAAGAGAGTTTTAAGAAGACCAGACACATGCTTTGTGAGGCACTCGTGCTTATGATTCCCAATTTTAACAATATTTTTGAGGTGGAATGTAATGCATCTGGATTGGGGATTGGAGCTATTCTTATGCAAGAAGAGAGACCTCTAGCCTATTTTAATGAGAAGCTCAAGGGTGCTACTTTGAATTACTCCACTTAAAGGTATGTCAACACTCTCTTCTATCCAAGGAGTTTATTATTCACACCGACCATCAAGCTTTCAAGCACATCAAGAGCCAAGGAAAACTGAATAGGGAGCATGCCAAGTGGGTGGAGTTCCTTGAAAGATACCTCTGCATCATCAAATACAAGAAGAGGTATTGTAATGTGGTGGTCGATGCTCTCAAGGAGGTTTGTTCTCTTAATTGAGCTATCTACTAATTTCTTTAGTTTTGATTGGATCAAGGAAGCTTATAAGGATGATCAAGACTTTTGCCATTAGTATGAAATGAGTCTAAAAAAAGAGGATTGTTGCTATCATATCGTGAACGGTTACTTATTGAAAAGAGGAAAGATTTACATTCCTAGTGGGAGAATCCGTGAGTCCCTCATCAAGGAAGCTCATGGAGGAAGCTTGGCAAGCCGTTCTGGCAAGAAGACAACCATGGAGACCCTCAAAGAACATTTTTATTGGCCACACTTATTCTGAGATGTGCATAAAGTGATGGAAAAGTGTATAATTTGCAAGAAGACCAAGAGTAGAGTGCTCCCTCAAGGACTCTATCTTCTATTGTCCGTCCCTAGCCATCATTGGGTAGAGTTGACCATGGATTTTTATCTTAGGCCTCCCTTGGACTTGTAGGGCCAAAGATGCTACTGTGGTGGTGGTTGAATGATTCTCTAAGATTACTCACTTTTTAGCTTGTTCGACGCTAGTCATGTTGCCAAGTTTTTCTTCAAAGAAGTGGTTTGTTTTCATGGCATCCCAAGATCCATTGTCTGTGATATGGATATAAAGTTCTTGAATGTTTTTTGAAAGACCCTGTGGAGGAAGGTGGGAACCAAGATTCTTTTTAGACCCTCTTTTAATCCCCTAACCTATGGTCAAACAGAGGTTTTCAATAGAACTTTGGGAAGCTTGTTGAGGAGTATAGTTAGCAAGAAACTCACTGATTGGACATTCAACTTCCTAACATAGAGTTTGCTTAAAACTGGAGTGTGGATAGTGCAACTTGAATGACCCTTTTCGAGGTAGTGTATAGCTTTAATCCTTTGATTCTCCTCGATTTAATACTGTTACCCTCAAAGGATGTTATCAATTTGAATGAAGCAAAGAAGGCTGAACTAGTGAAAAGTATGCATGAGAAGTTTAGCAAGGCAATCCAAAAGAAAAACGAATTCTCCTAAGAACATTACCTTTTTTTGAGTATTCAAACTTGTCTCGCTTATTTAATGTAAACAACTCTTTGTACAACAAATATCTTGATTCTACATTTATCAAATTAGTTTCAAAATATTCTATCAGCATGGTTTCTTCAAAGAAAATGTCATGACTTATTCATGAGAAAGATGAAGTTGTAATGTTATAACAGAAGGATATATTTCATAAACACGTCACACTGCATCTAGGGTGAAATCCAACCGAGCCAGCTCGAACAAGCTGCACTCTCGGGCTCGGATCGAGCTTTTGCTCGAGCTGCTACAGTGCCGAGCAAGCCTCGTCGGCTCGCTCATTTGCCAACACTAGAACAACCCTTCTATTATTAAGTTTTGCACCTCTGATCAAGATAAATTGTACATCATGTCGACGATGATATTTCTGATATGAACCCTTTCTATGTTATGTGAGAGAACAAAAATTTTTGGGTATTGATTTTTACAATGTTCTCCTTTATTCATGCATGTATTTTTTGGGTTGAACGAATCACATGGTCCATGCATCGCATGACAAATTACTTATTTAAACTGTTGGGTTCCTCAGTTTGATCCAAAAGTTTAGCAAATACAATACGACTAAAGTCTTCTGGCTTCAGTAACTTGTTATTTGATTTTAGAATATTAAAAAAATGGACATGAGGAAGTCCACATTTTTTAAACTCAATAACATGAACATAGCCTGCAATTTTGCCAAATATTTCATCCTTAAATAACATAAGCTTTAAATAATTTAACTTTGCTTTGAAAACTCTTGAAAGATGATAGGGTCTATTGTCAGCATCTTGATAAGGTGGAAGCTCACTTTTATTTCAAGCCAATTAGGATGACGCGTCATTGTTTAGAAACGTCTGGTTTTTCAAAAGATTGTACGAGTGCAGTAGCATCTAGATAACATTTCCTCATATCTCTAGGTCTGCCAATAAAAGATGCTGGTAAAATAATTTTTTTGTCCAATATTTGAAGGAAGAGTGTCAACACAGTGAACAATATTTGTTATGGAAATAAATTCAATGGACTCTTTCGTAGGGAAATAATATTTCAGGAAAAAAATTTAGTAGTTTCTTTTAATATTATTTATCTAATAATTTAGTAGTTCCCTTAAGTATTATTTTCTTAATTATCAAGTTCATTAATTTAGGTTAATTTTCTTAAATAAATTAGGTTTTCTTATTTTGGATATTGCCTAAAGTAAATTAAGTTATTATGTAGCCTATTTAAGAAGCATCAAGCCTAAGGGAAATGTCAAATATCAATTAATCAAGTTTATTAGTTGTTCCTTTCTTCTCTTTTCCTTCTCTTTTTTTTCTCTTTGTTCCCTATGACAGGATAAAAGGTTGTTACTCGTTCCCGGGATAAACTCCTTGAATCTAATAATAATAATTTGGGTATCAAAGCCAAACGCCTAATCAGAAGCCGATTCCAATCCACCAGCATCATCAATTATAGACACAGATTCTTCAGCGATGCTGTTGTTTATGCAGCGTATGCTACAATTATTGGAGGCACAACGAGAAGATTCCAAGGAAAGTCTAGCACACGCACAGGCAAACCACGAAATTTTGATAGCACATCTGTGTGAGCGTGACCTGCTTGTACCAAGCCAAGGCGCAACGTTGCCGAACGATTTGTAAGCGCCACCACGTGCCACCGCTGCACATCCAGCCAAGCACACTTGTTACCACATTTGCAGTGCTTCCGGCCATGTTGGCCGATACCACATTGACTTGGCTAGCCGATCAGTTTTGGGCTAATTTACAAAAGATCTCTTCTGAGGTCCGTCGAATACTCAGTGTCCACTACGACTATTCCATGGGCTCACACCGAAAGACCACCGCCAGTTTTCAGCGGACTTATAACTGGACCAAACTGTTCCTTCAAGACCAGCGGGTGACAATTCAATGCTACGAGACCAATCCAAACGACAATCTCTTATTCACCTCCAATAGCCCCGACATTTGGTCAACCCACCGGAAGACCCCAATTTGGCTCAAACGTCACAAGTGGCATTGACCCCAAGTAGGATTATCCGATAGCTGACTAGGATGCAGCCGGACCATATGTCACTTACCCTAACGAGGGAACACGGCCAATTATACGATCACATTTGGATTTTCCAACGTACGATGGCTCCTTTGATGCTCGACGGTGGTTAACAAGATGCTAGAACTACTTTCAAAGTCAAAATATTCCATCACACGGATGGATAGGACTCATAGCATTTCATCTAAAGGAAGAGGCAGGTGACTAGTATGAGCGGTTTTACAAAGGAGAAATCAATCTCTCGTGGTCCCACTTCAAGAACTGGTGCATTGAGCGATTTGGAACCACAGCCCAAAAAAATATGATGGGCGACCTGATTGGAAGGACCGTGGCATAATACCAAAAACAGTTTCAGGCATTTTTTACTAGAGCCCTAACCATGACAAATGACCAAGTAGTAGATCTGTTCACTACTGGTCTCAACAAAAACTTACGAGTCGAGGTGAAGCTACAAGATCTACCCACATTAGAGAGAGCAATGACTTTATCACCCGCCTTTGAATGACGCTCTACTTTTGCCTCATCTTACGGCCCACGCCGTTTTATGCGCAGCCAGGGTGCTTTCACTGTGCCGCCAATCACGTCGGTTCCGATCGCGCCCATAGTCAAACCATCGTTCTCGCAGCCTTTGCATACACTCGCGAACATGTTTGCAAATGCTTGTTTTCCATTTTTGCGATGAGGATACATATCACGGTCTTGAGCACGAGTAAGATTCACTCAATGATGATTTTATAGAACTGACTATATTGCTCAATGTCATATAGGGTTCCACCAAACCATCTACTCTAACATTAGCTACAACATTTACAACACAGATTCTTTGCAGCCTTGCTGACACGGGTAGCACCCATAATTTCCTTAGTGTTTACGCAGCTTCTCGATTGAGACTTAAGCGAGAACCGAATACCGACTTATCAGTCTCAGTCGCCAATGGGGAGCACGTTTGTTGTCTAAGGGCGTGTCGTGACGTCACTTTTTCCGTGTTAGCGCTTTCCTTTACAGCTGACTTTTTCGTGATACCCCTACCATGTATGGATGCAGTGCTCGGCATCCAATAGTTGCGAACACTAAGCCCAGTGACGTTGGACTTCGATGCTTTGATCATCAAGTTCACTTGACAAGGTCGCCAGGAAACCCTATCAGCCTTGCCATATGCCCCAGCTCCGATCCTGACATCAAACTCTCTACCCTCTTACACGAGTTTGTGGACGTCCTGATATACAGTAAGAATCGCGATTACCACCTACAGCACCTACAACATTTGCAATTGATGTCTGTGGACGATGACTGGGTCTGAACACTTGACTGAGGCATATCCGATGATCACAAGAACATGTGGGTGGAAGGCCATTTGGCTCAGTGAAGATGTCCGCAAACTCGTGTAAGAGGGTAGAGAGTTTGTCTGCTTCTCCAGTGAACTTGATGCAATCCTCATATACAGTAAGAATCGCGATGACCACCTACAACACATGCGCATCATATTTGGTCTCCTGCGCAAACATCGCATGGTTCTTAAAAAGACTAAATGTGTCTTTGACACCCCACAGTTAGCCTACTTAGGCCACCTGGTGTCCGCAGCTGGCGTCCCCGTTGACCCAGCCAAGATTCATAGTGTTTCATCCTGGCCCACGCTAGTGTCAATTACAGCCTTGCGGGGGTTTCGCGGCTTGTTTGGTTACTGTCAGAAGTTCATCCACGATTACGGTATTACAGCTAGCTCATGGACCGCATTGCTCTGTCGCAGAAACTTTATATGGTCCAAGGTGGCCCAAAAGGCTTTTGAGGCCCTTACGGCAGCCCTCTCTCACGCACCGGTTTTATGCATATTTTGCCATCGTATTTATTGTGGAGTGTGACGCATCTGGCTGTGGTACCAGTGTTGTTCTCCAACAAGAAGGTCACCCAGTGGCTTATTTTAGTTGCACTCTCGCAGCCAACCATCTTAAGCTAGCCGCCTATGAGCGGGAACTTATTGGCTTTGCCCAGGCCATCCGTCATTGGCGGCCATATCTTTGGGGAAGGAAGTTCACCATCAGTACAGACCATTACAGCTTAAAGTTCTTCCTCGAGCAGAAAATTTTACCTTTGCCTCAACAACACTGGATTAGTAAACTCCTGGGTTATGATTTTTTTGTGGAATATCGCTTGGGTTGATTGAACACAGTATCAGATGCCCTTTCACGTCGCGACGAAGTTCCACCCCAGCTCATGGCTATCTCTCGACCACTGTCATACCTTATCCACGAGATCTGACGCAACACAGCCTCCTCTGAAGCAAAGACACTCTTGATACAGTGGGTGTCTGCTGAAGAACTATCACTAGCTTGGGCGTTTTCTGACGACCTCCTCTACTACAAGCGCCGGCTATACATACGACCCGACTCCCATCTTCCGTGAACTCTTTTGGCCGATATTCATGATTTTTGCCATGAGGTCTAGAAGACCCTTGCTCGCATTCGTGCTGACTTTTATTGGTCTGGCCTCCGCGACTCGGCTACGGCTTATATTTCAAAGTGTGTGGTTTGTCAACGCTACAAGTCTGAATATCTACAGCCAACAACCTCCTACAGCTACTCGGCCTACCACATACAGTTTGGGCATAGGTTTCCATGGATTTTCTCGACGTTTTACCTCGAGTTGATGGCAAATCAATAGTATTGGTGGTGGTAGATCGTTTCTCAAAATATGCTCATTTCATCTCTATGTCTCACCCATATTCAGCTCAATCGGTGGCGACACTATTTTTTTAAGACATTGTGCGATTCCATGACATTCCGGAATCTATTGTAAGTGATAAAGATCCAGTGTTTACAAGTTGTTTTTGGCAAGAATTATTCAAACTGGCAGGTTCAAAAATAGCCTTCTCGTCTGCTTTTCACCCACAGAGTGATGGACAAGCTGAGGTGGTTAACCAGACCATGGAGATGTACCTCCATTGTTTGATTGGGGAAGCCTAAGTCTTGGCTACGTTGGCTTCCACAGGTCAACTATAGCTATAACACATCCTTCCCATTCGGCCCTCCAGACGTCACCTTTTCAAGTAGTATACGAGCACCAACCACTGACCTTACTCACTTATGAATGAGGCCTGTCACGAGTAGCGGCGGTCGACAAAGCACTGCAGGAGCGGGATCGTGCACTAGTTCACATTCGCGAGAAGCTTACACAAGCTCAGAATCGCATGAAGGTCCAATATGATAAATCTCATCGGGATGTAGAATTTCAGGTCGACGATTGGGTCTGGTTGCGCCTGCACCGCTTTCTTTGTCGTACAATGGTCAAGTCCGCCCTTCATAAGTTATTGCCGAAATTCTACGGGTCATTCAAAGTGCTTGGTCGGATCGGGGAAGTGGCCTACAAACTACAGCTACCAGACAACTGTCGTCTTCACAATGTTTTTCACATCAGTTTGTTGAAACCATTTAAGGACGACATTCCTTCGTCAACACCTTCCTTACCTTCACTTAGCGATGGTCGTATTGTCTTGAACCGTCTTTGATACTTTGACAAGACTCAACAGAGGCAAATGAGAGTTATTAGTACAGTGGACTGGCCTAAGTCCAGTGGAAGCCACATGGGAAGAGCTTCATGTTTTTCACGAGGAGTTTCCCTCATTTAAGGTTGAGCACAAACTGTTTTTTGCTGAGGGGAGTAATGTTATGGAAATAAATCCAACCGACTCCTTTGTATGAAAACAATATTTTCATAAAAGAATTTAGTACTTTCATTTAGTATTATTTCCCTAATAATTTAGTAGTTTTCTTAAGTATTATTTTCCTAATTATCAAGTTTGTTAATTTAGGTTAATTTTCTAAAATAAATTAAGTTTTCCTATTTTGGATATTGCCTAAAGTAAATTAGGTTATTATGTACCCTATTTAAGAGACATCAATCCTAAGGGGAATGACATCTATCGATGAATCAAGTTTATTAGTTATTCATTTCTTCTTTTTTCCTTCTCTTTGTTTTTCTATGACAGGACGAGGGGTTGTTACTCGTTCCTAGGATAAACTCTCTGAATTTGATCATAACAATATCTACTATACCTTGATAAAGTTTAAAACAAATTTATTTCTACTTTCCTCGAAAAAAGTCTAGTCTACTTGTTTCAATCTTTACATACATGTCTAATACGTATTGTTGTAAAAGACGTCCAGACTATAGCAAATAATAGTTACCATTAGTCGAATTTAAAGCTTGTAACTATAATATTCTTTACATATAGTGTAACAAACTTTGTTGGGCTTGGAAAATTTGAATATTCATATTTTCTCTTCTTAATATCTGCTTGATTGTAACGTAGAATTCCTTGATGCCACCTAAAGAAAATAATAAAAGATGCTGTAATAGATAATAATAATCATAATGCTGCTCTACTTTATGTGAAGAGTCATAATGTAATTTTACTAATATTTCTCTAGATGAAGCTTGAACGTTTGAGCCATCACCCTACCAAATAGCCGATACTTGAGATGCTTGAGGAGAATTGTAAGTTCTATGATTTAATGTATTGCCTAATTTGATGGATATAACACGGTTAGTAAGATTAGGGACGTTGCTTAGGCTTTGGAAAAAAACTGCATTGAGATTTGTAGCAAATACATGAATAAGTTTTTCAATTATTAGTTTTTGCAGTCGATCGGTAGAAAGCATTATGTGGGTAATTTGTTCTTCTGTGTCAAAAAATATTGCTGCAGACAAGACGGTTGATGTCAGATAGGAGGATTAATTGTCTTTGGATACGAAAATATAAATCCCTTTGTTTCATTTAGATAGTGCTTTATCAACTCTAACTCCAAAATATGTGAAAGCAAAATTCTTACTATGAGTACGTATATGTACAAAAATGAATATTGTACTAGAAGCAAACAGTTCTTGTAAAAATGTGGATGCATCGTTTAATGATAATCGAATTTTCCCGCCCATTAGTGCAACAAAAACTTTTTCTACAAAAGGAACAAATAAATAAGAGATGAAATTGTGGCGTAACATTCGTTACTAATTTGGAAAAAAGAGTACAATGTAGAACTTACTTTTTCGCAAAGCATATTTGTCTCGTTTTCTTATATAAATATCAGCTTTTTAAAAGTCGTTTTGCCTAAAATACCATGAAAATCTATTGGACATCTACAAGATAAATAAACGTTGAAGTTAAAAAGATCTACGATCTCGTCATCACTATCCTTGCTGAAAAAGTTGAAGTAGGTAGATTTATTTAACGTTGGTAGGAATTGAATGTGTGACTATTTTCATTTTTTTCCTAAAGATTTCATTCAAATATGTTCACAGTCATCATATTGCTTAAAATAATTATCCTTGTATGTATTTCATTGAAAACAATACTTCTTTGCAATATCAAAGTCAATCATTGTTCAATTTCAAAGCATTAGGACAAGAATTATCCTCACACACATTCACATTGAGTGAATTTTCATTGACTCTAATCAAATTATCATAAGAGTATATGTAGATGAAACTCGCATCTTTTCTTTAAAATCTAATATTGTCTTTATGTTTTTTAGTGATTTTGATAGTTTTATGCCAAAAGATTGAAATTTATAGTCATTGGCAACAAATTTAAGTTTCTTCTTGGCGAGTTGCAATTTTCATATTATCCATTACAATTAATAAAATGAAGCAACATGTTTTTCTTTTCAAATTTCTTTATAAGTATTTTATGCTTTTTCTGTAACTAAAATTTTTGGTAATAAAAATAAAAGAAAAGTTTTATTTATGCATATAGTTATATATGTTCATACATATCATATATTACTTATTGAGTCTTTTGCTCATAGATGAGTTTCATGATGTATGTGAGGAGGACGGTGTAGTACGCAATGAATTGCTTTATTCATGATGGTGATTGATGTTGTTTGAACAGATTTTGACTCGTGCTCAAGGATTTTGAAATGTTATAAATAATCGTTAAGAAAGAAATTTTCAACTTTGTATATTTAGCTTGTAAGCAATTTACTTGACCTAACATGTTGTAAATGCGATTTCGGGTAAATAAGATGCATTGATTCCTGATTATATTTAGCTTGTAATCAAAATCAAGGTTTGATTTCGGCTAAAAACAAAACCAGACCAGATATGGTCCATAATCGATACATCTCTTCAAAGTAGACACAAGAATCGTCTTCAAGCTGTATTCTGCGTGGAACAAATGTTGGTTTAAGTTAATCAAACTAGCAGAAGCGAATCAGGAAAACGTAACCTAAGCTGTTTGATCCATTAGCGCTTCCAGTTTCAACAGCACAAATCAATGAGCAGATGAAGATTTTGAAAATGCCCAACGCAGCTTGTTTCTTCCACGAGATAGGGTCCAGCGTATTTTTATCAAAATAGAACTCGAATGACCTTGGGGTTCATTACGAAGTCAAACGAAATTATTTTCGTGGGGAAGAAGATGATGAAAACTTATGAAGTCTATTTGGCCCAATCATATTTGTGGGATCGAGCAATCCGTTCTGATCGATTCAGCAAGGAAAGAGAAGCATCCAAGAGCACTCCCCTTTGCCGCATTCCAGTAAATACATTTTTTATGGAATTTTTCAAAACAAATCAGCACAAACAGACATCACCATAAAGCTCAGCAGCGCCACTCTGAAGCAATCCAAGAGAATGCCTCACCTTTCCATCCATGGCGACCCATCTGAGGAATTTGCGTCAAATTCGACTTGGTATTCGGATCCCACCCCTCCATCTTCGCGTAATCGAGACCAAATTTAAAACTAAAAAAAACTGTCAATTAATCATCTAATTTTCTAGTTTTATACATTAATGTACAATATTCTTGGCTTATAATTCACTACATGATGGAGACACTTTTTTAATCATAGAATTGACTTTGGCTTTTACATCGTATCAAATGAGTCTTCATCTCATTTAAATTACCACTATCGTGATAGATTAGTTTGGAAAACGTTACAAACCATGTTTTAGATTTGTTAGAAAGTATTCATAAGAATTGTTTACTCATGTGCATTCTAAATATGAATCGTATGGATAGAAAATTAGGACATGCATGCGTGTCGTAAATGTTTTCTTTTCAAATAGATGTTGATCTTAACGTTGTTTGACTCAATTCTTCTTGTCATTGAAAATTACAACTATCTTTCATGAGATTTGTCGTGATCTTCTATCAAACCCCCATTTTACTTTCACGGTGACCAAAACAATTTTGAAGATGGATTTGTTTATCGCTATATGTCGTCTTTGATTGGTTACAAATTAGATCAAGAAGTATGCATATATTGGCAAATGCTTTTCGAATCGACATTGATTTTAAGGTCGTACGAAAAAATTCTTCATCTCACTGATGACTTCAACCAATATTTAATGAGATTTTTCATGAATTGATGTAAAAAAAATTAATGAAACGTGTCGTTCTGAAGGTGTACTGGTGGGATAAAGAATTTGTGCAGACTGAGTCGAAAAATGCATTTGTGGGTGAAGTTTAATTGAACATCATCATCTTAGTTAGTAAGAGACGTGTAACATTCTTGATATTGATATCAGGAAATGATCGACCCCATCAACAAAAAAATGAAGCTTTAGGGACACCGTTTTCACACTTTCTTTTCTACTTTTCCTGTATTCCACATTTAGTTATTATCATGCATATATCTTTTTCCATTTTTTGTCTATAATCTGTTAACTTTTAGTATGTTTCAAATAGTTTTCATGATGAATCAAAAATGAATTGAGGTTGAATTCTCTACTATTTTTATTTAATAATTAAAAATGCCTTCTAAGAAGGCCATTTGAAATGTTTAATATGTATGTTAAGTGTTTGTGTTAGGATTACGTCAACCGACCAATTTTCAAAAAAGTCAATTTCGACTCAAAGTGTCAACCAGTGTTTAGAAGCGTCAACTTCAAGAAGATCAAAGAATCTCAAGGCTCGGAAAGTGTGGACCGATTTCAAGGAAGTGTCAGCCGCAAAAAACTAGAGAAATTTAAAGACTCGAAATTGTAGCTGCTAACAAAGAGGTGTTGATCTCAAAACACAATTGAAGAAAATTCAAGGAGGCGACGATCGGACCATGACGTGCCACCCAACTTTCAAGTGATTTCTTACTTACATTTCCTTGGGCCTAAACTTGAGAGTTGCTCTCCTGTGAATACGAGAGTATTACGATGCCACAACAAAAATTCAAACTTATCAAGTTTGATTGACATTCGTAAAATGAATTGTTGCTTAAGGATTAATAGAAGAATCTTCAAAGAAAAGCCTCCAAGTGTGAACATAGACATGTTCTACTGAACTGCATCAACAATGTGGTTTCTTTCTCTCTATATGATCTTTGAAGAATAGAGTATTAAGTTTAATATCACTTAGCAGTCAAAATTGAACAAATCACATTTACTTGTTCACCCCGTCTTAAGTTAATTTTCATACTACATAATCCACGTTAGTCAAAATTGAACAAATCCACGTTAGTTAATTTTGATTTATTGTTACATCTAAAATAACAATAAATCAAAAGAATAATATTAAATTTTCTCTATTATTTTATTGTGTAGTTATTACAGTAGTTGCATGGATCTTAGTTTTATACGTTAATATGTTAGATATCATAGAAAGAGAAGTAACATAATACTACTCGAACTATATAAACGATTGAGACAACCAGTTGGCATCATATAGGCAACTATAAAAGTAGGAATGTCAACGCAACTTATTAGCTCGCCATTTATTTATAATTATCTTGCCCATTATCATTTGAACAAAAAGATCAAACTTTTAGATTAATTAATTGTGATTAAGCTAGAGTTAATTACACCCTTTTGTCACCTGCCATCCACGTGTCTTGCATTAAAAAGTCAAAATAAAATAAAGTTAATAGTAAAAAATAATTGTGTAAAAGAGAAGACGTAGGTCTTAACTTGGCGAAACCCTCCACGCTCAAAGCTCTCCTCTGGTGCCCTACAAATGACTAGCTTTGTTCCCTATAATTAACAGCCACCCCAGACCCACTTACTGGATTGTCCCAACAAGCAAGATATCACGAAAAAACCATATTATAAAATGCAAAATATGCAGAAAAGGTCCAACCTAGCAGCAAAATCTGGGGACCCGGATGGAAAGGCAGTGCCCACTCGATTTAAGCATCTTTGAATGGAATAATCTTTGAAAACTACACTTGTTTATGTCGCCGTCGATGCTCGACAGTCAAGCTCATTTTGTCTTCTTCCTCATACTCCTGCTGCTCCTTTTCAGATCCACCATTCTTTTCGCACTGCATAAAATATTAATGTACTTGTTCCCACGCTCTCGATGGCTTTCATGAAGAAGAACCATGGACAGGTGGAGGAGAGATTATTGTTTTTAGAAACGAGTAATGCTTTTTCTCATTTGGAAACACTATAGTCCATCCTTTCGGCTTTGAGGAGTTAAATATAAGCAGAGATTCAAGCACGACTTGATTAGAAGAAGCCAAGTTTCTTTGCTTAGAGCAGTCTCCTCCGGAGGAACATCTTTAATGGTAGAATAAGGTTTCTAGTGTGTTCTCTCTCTCCTCTCTCTATCTCTCCCTCCTGGTCAGTCTCAGTCCACAGGAGTGGGTTCCTGATAAGACATTTATTGGAAAAAGGAGCATTAGTACCCATCGCAAAATGCAAATTCGTTTCAAGTTAACACTGGAAGTGTTTATGTTGATCTTCTAACCCAAGTTCTCCCATGGAAGTCTTCTGTAAATCATATTCTAATGCTTTTCAAAGATTCCTTCTCAACAATGGGGCGGTTTGAAGCCAGTCATCGTGGCTCACACAACAGCTGCAATTGGTGGACGGCGGGGAAAGTGGTGTTTCTTCTTCAGTTCTTTGTACACGTCTTAGTCCTCTTCCCATTACCTGGGTCCTGGGTAGTTGAATTTATCTTACCCCATTTTCTCTATTATGTTATGCTATCTGGACCTCTATATTTTTTTATCATTTATCGGTGATAAGAACTTTTGCGTTACATCTTCCGTTATAACATTTTATAACCAAAAAAATCATTAAAAATAATAGAGATAATGAGCCTCCCCCCCTCTCTCTCTCTCTCTTAGTGAGTGCATGTTTTCGGGGGAGGATTTCTGAAAAACAGGAGAGACAGTGTACACTGTTTATATCATCGCTGAAAATTCAACGTGATTTAAAGAAGTGTTTTTCTCCTTAAAAGCAAAACCCTAATGCACTGTCATGAACAAGTAAGAAAAAAGGTGGGAGCTTCATGTTTTCGGGTGAAACTTCGGACCAAATTGCCTTGATTCTCGGTGCTTCCTACGCCGAAGCAGAACGAGATTTGATCGAGTTTTCATCATAAACCCTAGTAAATCTCCTTTTATCTTCGACTTAGTCCACTTGACGAGATATTGGAAAAACATGATCTGATAACTGATCAAATGTGTAGATGTAGTGAGAGAGAGAGCCATGGATAACAATTTTCCATTGCCTAAAAATGGAAAAAGAACTGCGAGAAAAGTGAAGCCCGCAGTCTCCTAATTAACCCACAAGAACAAACTGTGACAGTATGGACAAGCGATCTACGTATCTCATCTAGGTTCCCCCATGTTACAGACCAACTTGAAAAGAGGGAAGAAAAAGAGCGGAAATTTTGAGAAATTTTAAATTATACACATGAAGGTTCTTGCGAGGGAGGTCGATCAAAAATGGAGGAGGAGAGGGTTTGGGATTAAGGCAGTGCAGAGAGTGAAGTGGAGATGAGAGGGTCTGTTTCGAGCGACAAGTCTGTCTTCACAACTTGGCCCATGATGCACACAGTCTCTTCCACACTATTCTTCTTCCTGTCACCTTCTTCCTTTTCGTTCGATCCACCTGAGAGTGTGACCGGCAATGCCTGGCTCGCAGAAGAACCTTGGTTTGTCAGCGCTCTGGATTTCTCCGCTTCACCAATCCAATCTGTCTTCGAAAGAACGTAAACCATTTGCAGAGCACACGAAGTTTGAGCAGCAAGTAACCCTATCCACAGCCCGGCAAATCCCATCTTCGCCGGAAACCCCATCAAAATCGCCACCGGCATTCCCACTAAGTAAAAAGAGCCCAAATTTATGTTGGCTCCGATTCTCGGCCTCGCGCTTCCTCTCAAAACCCCACACCCCGTCGTCTGAGGGCAGTTACCAAGCTCGCAGAGGCCGGCGATTGGCAATGCTACGGCAGTGAGCTCCAGTATCTCGGAGTCTGTGGTGAAAAAGGTTCCCCAGTGGTGACGCATGAGCGTAGTGAAACACATGGCGGCGAGGCCCAATGCCGCGGCAAGAACCAAGGATACGATCATAGAAACCCGAGCTTTTGCCGGGCGGTTCGCTCCCAATTCATTTCCAACTCTGGTGGAAACTCCCAGGCTTAAAGAGGAAGGAAATACATAAACGAGAGCCGTCATCTGAATCAGAATCCCCATAGAAGCAATGGCTGCTTTAGGATTAACTAGAAGACCGCAAAGCAAAATCATAAACTCATACCACCACCATTCGAGGCAAACGGAAACACAGGTAGGAATGGCAAGCGCCACCAAAGAAGACCACCCTTTTAGACAGTCGATGCTCGGAGAAACCCAGGAATCCTTATACACACCGGAGAAGTAGACGAAGCTGGATAGTAAGAGGAGCAGATTGAGGTTTGTCCAAATCATGGCTATGGCGACGCCTGCCACTCCCATCTTGAAACGAACAACAAGAAGGATATTCAGAGGAGCGTGAAGGAGAACGGAGACGGCAGAGCAGTAGGTCATCGGCAGCGTCACGCTTTGCGTTCTCAGGTAGATGCGAAGAGGGTGAAGAAGAGAGAGGAAAAAAAGATCCGGAATGGAGAAGATGATGAAAGTATGAGCCATTGATGAGATTTCTTCGTTTTGACCGCACCATAGCAAGATTTTCTTCATGTTAATCCACATGTAAGCGATAGGAACGGAAGAAGAAAGTAGGAGAAGAACTGTTCGTTGAAGAGTTAATCCCAGTAACTTCCATTGTTTTGATCCGTAAGCTTGGGAGCAAATAGGTTCCATGCCCATGGCCAGGCCTGATATTACAGAGTAGCCGGTGATGTTGGCAAAGCCAATAGAGAGAGATCCTCCGGCGAGCTCAAGCTCTCCGAGATAACCCAGAAAAAGCATGGAAATCATGGCTCTCGAGTACCAAAGAAGACCAGTAATGGCCGTCGGACCCGAGATCTTCCCCAGGGCTTTCATTTCTTCGAATGCCTGAAGAAAAACAAAACGAACCACAGTTAGAAGGCAAAACACAGCTTGAGAGAACCAGCTCGGAAACAAAAACCATCCGATGCTTCGTTCTACCTCGGAAGGAGTAGGCCACCGATGAAGAAGTTCTTGTTGATCGTTCTGGGCGTTAGAATTGGCGAAATGGGTTTTGTGAGGAGAGAGAAATGAGGAAGGAAACGAGGGTAGCTTCGGGTTACACATGGCCAGAAGAAGAAGAAGAAGAAGAAGAGAAGCTCTCTAGCTATTTCAAACACTGAGATATTTACTGTGGGGGGCTTTAGGACAAGAGTAGGACGGAAGGCAGCCTGCCCTTATATACATGAAGGCCTTTGGTGGACTCATGTTTTTTCAAACAAAAAGTGTTGTTCATACAAACTTAACCCACTTTTATTAATTATAATCACAGACCCACTACTGGTTTCTTCATTTTACGTGTGAAGAACCATAATTCTGGGTCTAAAATTGGAAAAGCGTTTGAGATGGAGTTCTAAAAAGGAAAGAATAAGACGCTATTTTAGTATTTTATGCCCATGGAAGCATGTCATTGTGGGAAAAGGTGTCCTCAACAAGGCTGCCTTCCCAATTTTTTACATTAATTTAATGTTTCTTTCCCTGAAATGAACATTGTTTTTAGTTATTTTATAATTCTATTGGACATAAGGTTGGACATGTGTCAAACTGAGAAACCGACCCGATGGAAGCGGTCTTTCGGCTAAACCACCTTAAGCTGTGACTTTCATCGAGCTTAAATTATAAGCAAGTCTACATTTGCGTTGTTGAATTAGTGGGGCTTCTACGCTTTCGGTAGCCTCACACAGACCTCTCTCTCTCTCTCTCCCTCTCTGAAAATGGATACGATTACAACGTCTCCTCTATTATTTTATTAAATAATAATAAAGACTAGTATAATTAATGCTATAATTAGTAAATTAAATTTACTAGGATGGTAACACTAATTCAATCGTGTCATAACAAGTGTTGATAAATACGAAAACACTGAAACAGATAAAAGGAGTGCATGTTCTAAGGACGCCATGCAAAACACATTGCCCATGTGAAAAACCCACTCCCTCCATGACTTGTCTCCAAGCTCCAAAGAACAACCTCAAACACTGGGTTGACAAGCTTCTTCTGCCTCCGAGCCTCTTTTTTTTGTGATGTCTCAAAAAGCTATCACTGCGACGGCAGTGGCCAATCAATCTTCTGTCTTTGAAGCAGTGCTTGTAGGACGAAGGTGCCCACTTGGTCACTCTGGCTCCTCTGTTTCAGTTGTGCAGATCTACCTTATGAGAGCGGTAACACTTTGTCGGCCGCTTCATCTTCAGAATCATTCACGAGAGCCGGTAAGAGGAGAACCCGATCCTTCAGAAAGGTTAATATTACCCAGATTCTAATTGGGAATCTGTAAAACCGCAGGAATAAGAAATTCACTTGGCATTTTGGAAAATAACTAATAAAAAAAGGGATTTGGAAGAGCATTTGGGCGATGGATGTGTGGAGGCAGAGACAGGAAAAGGGCGGAGAAAGGGGCCACCAGAGGGCGATGACAGTGAATGGCTAACGGAGAAGAAGCAGATGGAAAAAGAGGGAACAGAGAAAGAGGGAAGTGAACGTGTCAAGATGGCAACCATTGGATGTGTAACCCTTGAACCACTACAGAGATGGGGCGGTGTCTCTCTGCTAGAGAACTCAGCCTCTGTCAGCCCATCACCATCACCATCAACACAGAGACCCAGCCTCAGACCTTTTCCCGGTCCATGCAGCCTTCATTTGTTTTATTGCTCGACATTTTACGTCTCTGAAACTCATAACACACCTACACTGTCGGATTCTGAGCTGCTGCGTAGGAGAGAGTGGCCAAAGATTGATAGGTTGCGTGGTTAACTCCACTACCCATTTCGAATTTTTGCATCTTGCTGGAGGAATGCGATGGGACGGGACGTGGCCTGGTTTTTCTCGGAGTATCTGAAGTTGATATGTTTTTAGAATCAGAATCTGATGCCAATTAGGCCATGCATTTGTACCTTCGCTCTTCGACCCTCCAAATTTAACTTCAACTTGCTCAAGTGGAACACTCTCTTCGCATCATTTAGCTTCTCCCCCGACTCAGAAATCAATTTAGCATCCAAGTTTTACATGGATCATCTGTCGATATCTTCGCTGGTGTTCCTCGAGCAAAAATTCGAAAAATGATGCCGCGAAGTGACAATGCATCTAGCGCAACTCAATCACTTTCTGCTAATGCTCCAATTTCTTTATTCTGCCCCTCCTTTAATCCGAAAATTTGATGCTACCTGAAGAAGATTCCAAGGAACACGAGGTTAGAAATCATAACAATGTGCAGCCAACCAAGAAACGTGATTTAAGTGAAAATCGTATCATGAAAAAACACGTGAGATTTTCAATCACGATAATTCTAAAATTCTCACCGTTATCCACCAAAGCAGCACATTTTACCACTTTTTACACAGCAAAATTCACTCCTGGAAACATCTGAGAGATTCATTGACCCATCAAGATTGAAACACCAACGCCCCATTAACTCTGCCTTAAAGGGAAAATGATGCTAGATAAAGAAACAATTCTCAATCAGCTGCAACTTAACTTGGTTTCAAAGGAAGTAGGCATGACCGTAATTTTAGAATCCACAGCTCCCACTTTACCAACTTCGTCATAGCAATTAGCCAAAAAGCAACAGTTACGGGAGGTGGGACTACAATTCATTAAGAAAATTCCTCCACTGATTGCAGATTACTTGTCTTACTCAGCATTCGCTGACAGCTACAATATTATTTTAATTCAGTAGCCAGCCATGTGTCATCAATCAATAGCTTGCTTTTCGTCACTTTGTTGCATGTATAGAGCACTACTATGTCACACATGGACGCCCATGGCTTTAGGTCCCCAGCTTCCCCACATTTCTGACCATTTTTTTGTTTCGGTTCCCTATGGTGGTCGAATCAACTTAAGAACAAGAAACCGTAAAATTCCTACATTTACTATAAAATTTGGTTGTTGTGGTCATTGTTTCTTTTATTGGAAGTACTTGACTCAGAATTTTAGATCCGTTATCATGCTAGGAATAGAAACTAGATACGAGCAACGAGCAAGTTCGAAATTGTTTAGAGTCAGGAGAATAAAGACGTGTATCACTAGAGCATAGCTTTTTGAAATTTTCTAGATAAATAATAATGGGCAGAAAAAAAGGTAACAACTGAATACCTCATGTCAGAGCTCTGGGTTTCTGAGAACCAGAACTGGGAATGGCCAAGATGGAAACAAGTCCACTTGCAAAGGCTGCAACTGCTGCCGCAGTGAAGACTGGAGAATTTCCACCACCAAACAGCTGATCCCATGGACACCACAATCTGTAATCAAAGAACAGAGCCTAAATTAGCTTTACACAAGTGCCAAAGCTAAATGACAGAATTAACTATTGATCGATTTCCCACACAACACCTCGCTATACAACCTCACTATAGAAGCATATTCAGGGTTAGTGCAGTCACTTGAAAATCACAACAAAATAATAGTTGCTGATAACATCTAAAGGACATATCAACTGATAGACATTGAAAGAGATAAAATCACAATTTTGTATATTACAAAGAATATTGATAGAAGCTAGAGCATTTTTAATAGCTTAGATAAGAATCTCCTTACTTAAAATATACTTTGAAATCGTGTTGTCTCTCTCTTCTCAATGTGATCAAGTTAGACAGATTCAGCTACACACTTTTTCCATAAAGGCGTATACACTAAAGTGTGCTGAATGAGCTCATAGATAACCATGTGATAACTGAACTTTCCAGAACCACTGCTTCTTTGCTATACCAGGCAGTCTCACCCTACTTTGCTTTTTGAAGTTAAAGAATCATGGGGCCAGAGAAAAAATTGCCTGCAACCATGATCGCCGATTAAAAATACAGAGACATGTGCAGAAAGCATTAAATGCAGAAGATATCAAAAAGAAAGCATATCAAATGAGTACCTAAATCTGTATATGTCACTGAAATGGTTTTAGACTAAACCATGTATAATAAAGGGTCAATATTATAAAGATTTAAAGATATATAAAAACATTGCAGAGTAGCAAATTATTTATTTCACTTATAAGCACTGGATGCTTGACAAAGGTATCCATTAATGTAATTTTACATCCAGGATTATACATTTTGAAAGTAAAAGACCTGAATTAAGTCTGTCATTGCATAGTTTACATAAGTTCAACGAAGAAAGCACTCCCATAAACGAGTATTTACAACTAAATAGTATATTAGTCACAAGAAAATGGCAAAGCACCTGCTTATGTTGCCCTTATTATTAAGATTATCCTATGTACGCACAAGGACTATTCCATTTTCCGGTACTGGTAAAATGAAGGTTTTATTTTGGTTTTAAAATGATCAAGAGATGATAGAAACCGGTTCTTTTGCAAATAGACAAAATATAAAGAACACTAACAAAATAATAGAAATGAATACTATTACTGCCAGCGTAGTTATGTGTCTTGGCCACAAATGCTATTGCAAGCATTGACGAAATGCAAAGAGGCCTTAGGTGTTTGAAACCGCCCACCATACAGAACTCAGCCAGTCACATTCTGCATAGCTTCCCCTTGAGAAAAACTGCAGAAGCAATCTCTGATAACTGGGTTGTTCTAGTCCTGAGCAACTAAAACTCATAAATATGGTAATGACAGTGAACATTTTAACATCAGAACGTTACCAGCATCCATGGATAGAGAAAAATAACCATTTACAACTCATTTCCTGAAATGATCCTTTCTTAGAACACAACTTAGAAAGATAAAATGTGTAAACCTTCTGTTGCACAGGAAATCACAAAGAAAGGAAGATTCGGAAGATTCGGAAGATTCTATAGCAGGCAAGGAAAGGTTTGTTAGTAGTGGAGCAGGTTGGTTAAAGTTAGTTTCTATTTTGTAATCATGGGCGGTTAGGGGAGCTCACCCTATTTAATACGTCTGTTTTAATACTCTGTTTTTCCATGAATGAACTATTTCCTAGTTATCTAGTGTTATTGCCAGATCCGTGGAGAAGCCGGGTTTGTGGGTTGGTTTACTAACATTTCAGGCACTACACGAGGAGCAAGGAAGGAGGAAAGACATTGTTCTCATCACTGGTATCAGAGCCATCTGGGAACATTTCTTCTGCAATGGCCAAGCAATCGTCAAAAAATGAAGGAGGAGAAGCCAACAGAGAAATAGTGGAAATGAAAAGGGTTTTGGAAGGTCAATCGGAGCAACTAAATCTCCTCAAGGATCGGCTCGGCTCAATAGAAGAAAGTTTAAAAGGATTACCGGCGCTAATGGCAGACATGACAAATTGGAGGATGGCTTCTAATTCGATTCCAGCAAACCAAGCGGATATGTCGAATTCTTCAAATCCAAAAGGGAAGAAAGCGATAGATTACGAACCGCCGGGACCAGTTGGACAGCGGTTTGTACCCCATTATTCAACTCCAGACAGAACACGGGAGTTCCCGGACAGACGCCGAGAAACCAGAGCAGAGTCCCCATTGTACAGCAACACGCGAGAGGGGGAAGAATCGCCGGTGCATAGGTCATCGGAGTTTTTTAGGGCAGAACTTCCGCTTTTCGACGGGGAGAATTGGGAGTCTTGGGTACGAAAGGCTGACAGGTTCTTGAGAATGGGCCGAGTCAATGCGGGAGAAAGAGGGGCTTGTCTGTCAGACTTCATGGTGGGTAAAGCGTGGGACTACTACGCTTGGATCTTAGAAGAGGAGCCAAATATTCAATGGGAAGAATTAAAAATTGCTTTTGGCCAACGGTTTGGGCCAAAAGACTTCAAGTCAGTGCAAGAGCAACTTATGAGCCTTAAGCAAACCGAGAGTGTGGAGGAATATGGGGATAAGTTCCAGACCCTAGCGGCCCGAATTCGTGGCATGGATAGAGAAACCACCCTTGGGGCTTTCCTTAACGGGCTCTCATTGGACCTGCGAGATGACGTCCGGATCATGAGACCGCGAAATGTGTATGAGGCCCTTATGTTGGCTCTCTCTTATGAAAATAGGTTGAAAAGTAAAGTTTACAAATCAGCTGGGTTGGGCTCAGGACCAAACCATTTTCACAAACTATCCAATTCTGGCCATTACCACCAAACCAGCCCAAATTCTTCATGGGGCAAGCAGGTCCAACAGTCAAGGGAGAACAACACATTCGGGCAGAAGAATCGGCCAGTCGTTCTGCTGAATCAAAAGCCGGAATCGCGAGCCCTAGTTTCGCAATCGGAGCGTCAACGGAGAAGGGAGGCCAACCTTTGCTTCCGTTGCGGGGATAAGTGGGAGCCGGGTCACCACTGCAAAGGGAATCTGCGGTTGCTGGAGGTAGATCAGTC
>QAOC01032477.1:0-100674 GCA_003255005.1 Begonia fuchsioides
TTATCTAATGTATTTTCTAATTTTGTAGCTCCTTATATCATTGAAGAATTCAACCTTGTTCAGCTCAAATTCTTTCATTTGAAGTAAAAGCATGGAGGTCGGATGGAAGAAGGAGTCGAAGCACCCATGTTAGTGGTCCAAGTAACAAAGCATGAGGACCACAATTTGATCCGACACAACTGGACCTCTGAAGCTTGCTCTGCCAATTTGACAATAGGCCCGCCCTCTAATGAAGACAACGTCTTCATAAGAAATGTGGCAAATCATTAAAGAATTCAACCTTGTTCAACTCAAATTCTTTCCTTTAAAGTAAAAGCATGGAGGTCGGATGGAAGAAAGAGTCGAAGCCCCCATGCTAGTGTTCCAAGCAACAAAGCATGAGGACCACAATTTGATCCGACACAACTGGACCTCCGAAGCTTGCTCTGACAATTTGACAACAGGCCCTGATGTGCCGTCCGGAAGGGTCGGCGCACCGTGGTTTGAAGAATGCGCGCACACCAAACTCGGGAGAGAAGGTTGTGCGACAATCGGGAAAATGGATTCGGGCTAATCGGAAATTTGGAATGCGGAAGTGAAGTGGGTTGAGAATTAAGGGGAATGATATGGAAAATGGTGGAATGGTTCGAAGAAATAAGGAAATGGCTCGGATTGAGGAATTGGGCTCGGAATCGGACAATGGAGGAAGGTGATAGCTCGAGAAATGGTTTCGGGATTTGAGAAGGGTAGAAATGAAGGATGAGGTTGTACAAGTCGAACACTTGAGCAATCAAAGTGTTCGCCTTGGTAGACCTCGGTAGTGTTCGGATATGACTCACCGATCACACTCACGAGGGTTGACACACTCGGCCAAATATGACTCACCGGAAAAGGAGCGCCGGAAAGAGCTTCAACCGAAGGGAATAAGGTGCAATGCACAATTTGATTTAAATTCTCTTTGCCTCTAAAGTGTGAGGCCAATACACTTAAATGCTAAAAACGTAAAAAGAGAGGAAAGACATTTTAAACCCTTAGATTACATGAACGCCTAGGATTAGCTTCGGGAAGATCTTCTTTGACTTGAGGAAGATCTTCTTGGACTTGAGGAAGACCAAGGACGCTCCTCTTCGGCTGAAGGCTCGATCCATTAAGGATATGCAGGGCTGGATTTGAATGAAGACCGTGTTTGACCGAGGGAGACCCGTTGTTGACCGAGAGGTTGCACCGGGTGAGATGAACTCCGAACAATGAAGGATTGGTTCGAGCCAATTTGGATAAGGAGCTTCTAAAATACTCTCGGTGGTCAGAATGAAGTGGCACGTAGTCTGGTTCCTCGGTTGGCCGTCAATGGCTCGAGAGTGTGCGCAGCTTATTCAAAAATGGCAACCGAGTTGACCATGATCCGAACATGGTGGGATTTACTCGGGTCACTTTTGAATAAAGTCTTCGGTTGACCTTAGGTTGACATGAGTGTGGGCGCGCGCGGTCTCATTTGAATTTGAATCGTCGGTTGACCGATGATGGCTCGTGGGCGCGCGCGGCTCGTTCAAAATGTCGATCGGGGTTGACCTTCCTCCGTGCATTGCGGGATTTGCTCGAGACAATTTGAAATGGAGCCTCTGGATAGCCTTAAGTTGTCCAAATGAAGGCGCGCGCGGACCATTTTTGAATGAAGGTCATCGGTTGTTGCCGACAGTCCGGGAGCGCGCTCTGTATGTTCAAAATGGCGACCGAGGTTGACCTTATCTCGAACATCAAGTGATCCGCGCGGGCCATTTTGAATTTAAACTCTTGGATGAACCTGGTCTGACCGAGTGAGGAGATTCATGGTTGAATTCAGACGCGAATCCTTCAGTTTCCACCGATGGCTCGAAGGTGCGCGCGGTCGATTCAAAATGGCAACCCGGAGTTGACCCTATCTCGGACATCGAGGGATCCGCGCGGGCCAATTTGAAATGTTATTGCCAGACGCTCCTCTGATGATTTCGGGCAGCTTGAACGTGGTCTCTTTTGAATGTAAATCCCTGGTGTTCCGCCGGTGGTTCCTTGAACGGCTTATCGGCGCGCGCTGGCGCTTTTCAAAATGCAGCCGGTTGAACCTCTCTCAGGACATCAAGGGATATGTCCGTGCCTTTTTGAAAGTGTGACTTCAGGCGCTCCTAAGTGGTCCGAAAGGAGGCATTGGCACAGGTAATTCTGATGAAAAGCCTCGGTCGGCCGTTGATGTCTTGAAGCGCGCACCGCAGGTGTCCATGCTTCGGACACCGATAAATTCTTGTGTGCCCATTCGAATCTTGTGATTTCCTTGACCAAATAATCGATTACTTAAGGATATAAGTAAAGTGACCGATGAGATTTGGTCAAGGTCTCCTAATTGACCGAGGGTTGACCGTGGCTTGACCATTGTTCGGCTGCGGCGGTCCTTTATGAGCCTTTGTGCGTTCTTCTTCCTTGGGCTGCTTTCTCTTCCTTATCCAATGTTTATTTGCTGGCTAAATAAAAATGCGACTGGGGCTCGGCATTAATGGGTCGAGGACTTGGTCTTCATGGGAGAAACGCTGGATCCGAGAGGATTGGATCGGGCACTCTCCCACGTCGGCCATTTATTTCCTTTGGGCAGAAATCCTAGGATTTCGGCCACGTCGACGGCCGTCTGTCCGTTAGTCGTCGGTAGGTAGTCGGGAAGTTGGTCGTTGGGCGTGTCAGGGCCGGGAATGGTCGGGCACCATGTGATCGAGACTTTGGGTCGTTCTCGATCATGTTCGGAAGGCATTTTCGAGACTATGTTTTCCTGCAAAATGAGCAACTAAGTTAGTAAAATATCTCGTGCTCATCGGGGGTAGGTCAATGGTGTGCTCTGGTTGCACATCAGGCCCGCCCTCTAATGAAGACAACGTCTTCATAAGAAATGTAGCAAATCCTTTAAGGTTTCCAGAGAGTGGTAGAACGTTTAAATTGGACACTGTTTGCTTCATCAAACAATGCAATCACAGAGAGCCCAGGAAGAGCCTTACCCGAGAAGAACAATTTCCCCACTTTGAAGTCCACTAGCATCAAACCTTGAGTCCAAGCCCAAGTCCAAGAGAGAAGGACGTCTCTATCTTGTTTTTGAATGTTTCCAACTTTTGTTTCAGCTTTTACAAACTCTCTTTTAGGATTACGGTTTTGAAAATGGATTTCCCATCGATTTTCATGGGTTTTGTGGGTTTTCATGGGTTTTTGTCTTGGCAGCTTGCTTCTCTCTTTTCTCTTGGATGGCTAATGAAATCTAAGTTGAACGTTGAGGGACAAGCTTTGGAAACCATTGTCTTTTGTCCTTCCAAATCGGGTAGGTTTTAGGTGGTGGTCCTCCTTACTTTTGTGTTTTGTGCCAAATCGGGTAGATGGTATTTTGACCATCCGATTGGTCCATCTTTCTCTCTCTGATTTTTTAGGGAGTTTTAAGTCCTCTTTGGAGGCATTTTTTAGCAGTTTTTGGTGAATAAAAATCGTGCTCCTTGCATAATTCCTTGGCAGTGTTTTCCGGCACCTAAGACTCGGCCTTCCGGTGAGTAATATCCGGCGACTTCTAAGAGTTCTCTCCTTGGTGTTGGCTTCCCTTCCAAGGTAGGGTTAGCTAAGTCATGCTGCATATCTCCAGCCACGCCCTGTGGTCTCTAGGGTGAGTGTGCAATCCATAACAAAAAATAGATAAGAGCAAGTTATTGATTATTTGTAGGGTGATTGACAAAAAAAATTGGCATACTATTGTTACTTTTAACAAATAAATTTTAATTATTTTTATTGATAACACAATGTGGCTCTTATTTGTTCTATTCTTGTAACAAAAAAACGAAATCCCTCGCCCCCGAACCCTCACATCCCGGCCCGACAGCATGTGAGGGGGTAAATCACGGTGACTCAGCAACCCTGAGATGGGAGACCCGTACCTGACACCACAAGGAGCAACCTCAACATTGAAGGATTAAACTCCTACACTGTGACGCATGCTTCGAACCTTGGCTCTTGTACCAACTCTACCACAACTCGACCACTGAGCTAAGTGTTCTATTCTTGAATGTATTTGATGTCTTCTTAGTTGGAAAAACTATCTCTTTGAAGTAACTTCACTTTGCACTCTCAACCAAATATGACACCGAACCAACCTGCTTAGTCCATTGGGTTCGGTTTGGTATTTTTTTAAACGGGTCAGTTTTTTATTCTAAATCCGGGTTTTTGAATAATGACATTCAATCATGTCTTCAATGCTCTTTATGACGCTCTAATTATTATGTGCTATTTCGTGATTAAATAATTGAATCCTATAACTATTTAACTAACATGATAAATCACTTCCAAAAAGTAATTTACCAACCCATTTTTTTCACAGCTTATTACAAAGGGTTGACTAACTGATAATCTGAAAAGTTACAACAATATCAAATTGCCTCTATATCAGATTGGGGGTTGAAGGCATCTAAATGAAATGAAAATCAGTGTTTCAATTTTTGACAAATTTATGATGAAATATGACGTCCTATTTTAGTGCGCCATACTCAAATATCGAAACAAGAAATATGCTGGCACATAATTTGCAATGCAAAAGTTGTTCAGGGTAGACTTGTCAGGCAATGGCATTACTCTACAAGTCTTAGGTAATGGAGCAAAAAACACAAAAAGATTAACAAAGATGTGAAATAGATCAAAGAGATTTACTTGTGACAGTACATTATAATCTAATCGATCACATGTGATAGCAGAAAAACGTACATCTAAATAGTTGAGGATATGCTCCTACGTTGACATTGATTGCTATGATCTGACTCACCTCCAGCTCCCCTTTGTCTTGCAACAAAGAAGCCACATTGATCTCCATGATGATATTCTTGTCCAGGCCAGGGCCTTGTTTACCAGAGTCAGTCAACCTGTGCGCCTGAGCTTTTCAGTCCAAAACTCTAAACTTCTTCTATTCTTCTCATTATCCTTCCAAAATAATTAGAAAGGCTTACAATGGGGAGAGAGAGAGGGAGAGAATTCTACTGGAGGATAGGTTGCTCTCCCTCTATCTCAGATATAACAATCAAAGAATCAGTTGAAGCAAGAGATAAAGGTTCTGACTTAGGGAATGGATTCATAACCTGCAAAAAGGAATACATCAAATGGAGAAGACTTCCAAATTGAACCAGTTTTTTTACCATTGAAGATGAACTTTACCATTTTATTGTCTTTAACATAGCCTATGACGACTTCTCTTCTGAGATGTGCCATTTCAGATAGCTCATTGAATGACGGATCATCTCCTTCGTGCATGTAGAAACTTATATCCTGTCATTATAAATTCAGGTGAACTTTAGCAGGAACAGTATTGCTCTTAATCGTATATGCTCAAATTTGAATTCTAATCACGGCAGCATCTTTTTATTTGCTTTCACATTGATTGTGCTTGACCTTTTGATGCCTTTTGGGCATTTTTAAATTAAAAACTCTAGGCTTTTTTCTTTCACGTGTTCATTCACTTAGTTTTTCTTAATAGATTCTCCCAGATAGCGCAGGCATCAAATCAGAAAGATACATTTACGTACCTTCACATATATTTCATCACCGTCTGCATTCAGAATGTCTTTCCAGACTTCAGTCAGTTCCCTGTTTTGTGATACTGCATGCAACCCAAACGATAATAATATTTCCCAATTTGAAGTACATAGAGAGAGAGAAAGACAGATCGAGAGACCTTGAGCTGTTACGAGACTCATTATCTCCTCCGCTGCAATGTATGTTAGGGAAGGTTTGATTTTTGTAATCTGTAAAAATTGCAAAGTTGTAGTACACGTTGCAAAGGTATTGATGTCAATTTGAATCAATAATCTCCAAAGAGAACTACAATTTGAAGCAGGCAAAGTTGTAATTTACTTGTTTCCCCAACTTCGAGTCCACAATTTCTGCAACAAGGTTTTGTACCTGCATTCAAAATAATCATGGCTGGGTTCTTTTTCAAACCAACTCCTATTTTCATTTGTTTGACACGCATGGATAAATACATCTTAAACATATAGTTCTGAGCATTCAAGAAAACTTGCTTTTTGTTGACAGTGTGTAAAATGTTAAGATTGATGTTTTCAGTAAGAATATTTGGTTGCTCATTGAACTAGAAATTTCTCATGATAAATTGTTTTATTTATATTTAATGTCTTCCACATAAATCAAATAGAATGAAGTATTATTCTCTTCATCCATAATGTTAACATGGCATCGAGTCCACAATTATTTATTGTAATTTCTCTTTCTCTGTCTAGGTGAACAGAGCTTTGTTGGAGCTATGGAACGATGCAAAGAACATGCGTCCACGAATTTGTGGCATTCTTAGAGTTCAAGAACTTTGATATCAACTGCTGCTACTACTTTGTCGCTGTAGTCCCTAATTTCACCATTGTTTCAGTGTTGTTAATCTTTGTTTCACGTTTATTCATCTCGAAGCTGGTCGCTTATGCTCATATGCTCATTGGCTGCTTCATCACCGGGTTCTTAGGATATGATGGTCAAAATGTTTTGTTTTATCTAGTCAGCAAACTATCGGTGGAGTAGCCAATGAAAAAATTGAAGGAGAACAAACCCTTTACGTCAAATTCCTACAGTTCTTGAAGATTTTGTTTCAATGGCACCATTAATTCTCAGCAGATTCAGTCTCTCCTATGAGTGAAGGAGTAGCACGAACCCACTTCAAATCCACAAACTTCGGCTTCAATTGTGTATTTCTAGTTTCTTATTTCAATGTTTATTTTTTTTACTGCCATAATTATTGTGTTGCTTTGCACGAAAAGATCAGATGTGTGAAATGTTTCCTTTTTTGTTATGTCTTAGGAAGCAGAAGTGTGAAACATTTTTTACTTTGCACTACATTTTGACCTATTGAGGAGAGTTGCAAAAAAAAGCTACAAGGAACTCTAGTATGAGGTAGCGTTGAAGTTATGACATTGTCATCGTGTTTTCTTTAGCGTTTAAAGAACTCTAGTATGCTGCCCCGTGCACTGCTGTAAAAAACCGCGATTTAGTGACAAATTACTTAAAAATATATAAATTTTAAATATTTTTATTATAAAAATTTTAAAAAATATATAATTTAAAATATTTTTATTGTTTTTCTGCTCAATTTTTAGATTTTTGGACCGAATGGGGCTTTTTGGGGGGTTTAGCCTATTTTTAACCAATTTTTGGGTGAATTGTTACCTTTTTTTGTTCAAAGTTTTTACCCACAGACCAAGTTTATTTCATGGGTTTTCACCTTAAAGGCTATGAACTAGCTTGTGGACTGCGATTTTGAACCGGGCAGGTCCATTACCTATATTTTTTACAACGGGCTCGGCGCGGCTAGTTACCTATATTTTTTAAAGGAAAAAATGGGTTTAGCCTGGCTTGATCGGTTTTGGTTTACTCGTGGGTATGAGCCAGTTTTGTCCACCCTTAGTTTTCGTAGTTGTTTTGTACTCAAAAGGCGAAATCTATCGTCCCCAGGGCTCCCAGACCCCGGCCTGACAGTTTGTGAGGGGATTAAATCACGGTGACTCAGCGGCCCAGAGATAGGAGGCTTTTACCTGATATCCCAATGAGCTACCCCAACATTGGGGGTAACAACTCCCACACTAGGACAGCGCAGACGTCGAATCTAGGCTCTTGTACCCAATCTACCATCTCTGAGCCAACTGAGTTATGCCTGTGCGGGCGTTTTCATAGTTGTTTTATCTCTACTCGTCGCCGTCTGCGTTGATGAAGCTATTGTTGACTTGACTTTTTAAGGGTCAAAATGCTTTAATTGCTTTTCGTGATAAAATATATTTTATTCATCTTTTGATTGAAAACACTTTCTAAAGAGTATTTAATATTTATAACTTAATTATTTTAACTATGTAGCAAAATGTGTATTACACATATGAAGTGTCAACCAAATCTTAAGAGGTGTTGACAACTGCACACGATGAAGAATTTCATAAATGAAAAGGTGTCAATAGAGAATTCCAGAGAGGAAGTAATTGTCAACTGCACGCTTAGAAGGGTAAAGTTCCGGAGAAGAAATAGTGTTGACTATCCAGAAAAAGTTATAATTACCAACACCTACAACCATAAGTTATAATTGTTTGCCTTCACGAGCAAACTAACCATGAGGTCCTCTTTCTAACAATTGGTTTTTATTGATGGGCATGTTTGAGATTAGGTTTTGGATTAGAATACTAAATTATGTGTAACAAGTTGAACGTTATTGAGTTTCAACTTGAGAGAAGTCTTAAGAATGTGTATATTACTAGGATTGATACTTTCCTAATTAAATGAATTTAATTTTATATTGAGTTAGAAATTAGTTTCCTTTAAATTATTTTGTTTAAGAATAAGTTTTTTCATTTATGTTTTAATTTTGTGCATGCATGTATTCACCATATGAATAAAATATCGTCCATATTTTAAACAATAAGTGTTACTCACCTTTACTCCCAGTTTCTTACAGATGCCTTCGGCAAGAAGAAGAGCATAAGCTGAATGCTTGTCTGCCCTGGATGGATCTGAAACCTCAAAAAGTTAATACAATTCTTATTCCGGAAATAAAATCTGAATTCTCACATAGCAACCAAAGCAAAAGATGAACCAAAATAAAAGAATGAGGAAAAAAAAGAAATGTGACTAGCCTTACCCCCAACAAGCCATCCTCTATCAGATATCACGGCAATGGATAAAGGCATATCGTCATTATTTTTAGCAGAATTTTGAAAATTCAAAATGGTTTGCTCCAAGGTATCATAGTCCATAGGGTTCCCTAACTATCTCATATTACAAAAGACAACATAGGAAGATCAATACATTAAAATGATATCGAGGATCAATATAAGGAAGTTCTACGCTATGTCAATTGAAGTACACAATACCCTGTGAGAAACTTGGACATGTTTTGTTTTCCCATGACCTGAAACTTTGATTGCCCGGTTCCTCTCATCTACTGAGACATCTGATAGTATTTCCTATACTAGTGCCAGTGACCATATCAGAGAAGAAATATCATAGAATAAAAGGTAAACATAGGAATTTTCCCAGAATTCACTTCTCATAATATAAGAAATTTCCAATGGCGGTTAAACTACTCACTAAAACATCTGAGGGGAAAAATACATGAGAAATAAACTGACAAAAATAAGTCGTGTTTCTACAAGAATGTAAAAAATGCCTTTTCCATGGGTAAAAGCCAAAAAATATTCAAGTTCAACATTTGTCCACTAATCAAGTTTATTCTCTTAATTACTAACTGAAAATTGCAGCCCTCGTAAGAACCTACTACCTGCACAGAAACATTGTGTCTAGCAGTAAATGGTGCCTAAAAAACATAAGAACTTACCAAAATACTACCAGGTCCAAGATAATTATCGTATTCCTCAATCATTTCTACAACGTCTGGGCGCCAACCAAGCACAAGTATTCGTTCTTTTGGTCCGAGTGTCCAGTCTGATGTCTGTATTACCAGTGAAGATCAGCCAATTTAACATGAATCTCAATGGAGATTTAGAGATTAAGTATACCTTGGAACCCCGTTTGAAGGAATGCTTTTTAACATTTACAAGTTTTTTATTTGTGTCACTGGATTGACAAAGAGCTTCACTTTTATTTTCTGCACTTTCAGATACTTTACTAGAAATACCATAACTTCCTTCATTCACTGCCCAAGTTTTCTTTGCTCCATGAAGGGGTGCAATGAGCAGCAACTACACAATGATAGCATCAAATCTTGTCAAACTAAGGAGTAAATAAACTATAAAAATAATTTCATGAAAGCCAGAGCTATAGAGCAGTAAAAATAAAAAAAGTAACAATGACTGTGAACTAGCTTTTAAAATGGACACAAAAATATTTAAATCATAATAGAACTCCAGAATTGTGTCAAAAATAAATTATTTTTCAGCACGAAGGTTTATTAGCACATCTGATAGTTTAATAATTGCAAATAAGTACTAGTATTATTTAATATAGAAAGCAATTATACTTTCCTTCGTGAAAAGTAGAGTAAGTGTCCATCACATCTACATACTTTGTCAGTTTCCTGAAGAATCTCATCGTCGGCAGGGTGGAAGATCACCTTCCCACTCCTATATATACCACAAACAACTGCCTGCATTGTATTAACTAGATTTTAAAATCAGCAGTTTGCACAGGAGTTAGCAATACTACCCAAGCAAACACAGTTAATAGAGAGAACCACCTCTTGAAACCCACGACGTATAAGCCTATACTTCATCCCAATCAAATTGGGAAAACTGCAAAGATTAAATACATTTTCTGCAAAGTTGATCAGAAAAAGTGTTAGATACATACCACATCTACCATGATTTATTAATATTTAAATGAAAAAAAAAAACAACAAATTCCACTTGTATCTTTCAATTTTTTTGGAAAAGGTAGAAAAAAATGGTTTAACCTACTTAAGAGTTAAATTTGGAAGCTTGAATAGTGACAAAACCTGGGAAACTTATTTTTACTCTTATAATTAACCTGGCAAATGAGTCTATTTGGTCTGGTGAGTAGCTTAAAATTTCAAGTAATTTGTCGCAAATTTCATTTCAAAGTATCCGTTGAAGAGTTGCCAAATCTTTATGTTCTCTAAAACCAGTGTCTTAAGGAAATTATGATAATCAAAACACTTCAGTCTTTGAGTGGAACATGTTCATACTTCGATAATTAAGCAAGTGTTTGTAAATTTTTATAAGCCCATTTTGCCGAGAACACTGAACAAATAATTTAGAAGCAACATTCTCTACAGCTTCTACTTTCAACCCTGATATTGACTTTAGGAGATCACATGTGCTGGAACTAGAAACCTGTATTAAGGATAATGAATTTATATTCAGTCACTAACAGTTACAAAGTAGGTTAGTTGACTTGTATCAAAACAGTAAAATTCAGATTATACTTCAACTATTGTCGGGATAGACTCCATATTTGGAATGGGTTGAAGTGCTAGTACAGAAAGAAACGCATCAGTGTCAACTTCATACCTAATAATTTGAAAATGAGAAGTCAATATAACTTCAGCACAGGAAGTCAAAGAATAAGTTGAAATAACGTCAACACATTTTAAAATGCCTTCCTATCACCACAGTTTTCTTGCGAGTCCTTTTAGGTACATTAAGTAATAAGATTATTCATAAGAACATATCTAATAGTAGGAAAGGAATAAAAAATTGTAGAGCCAAGTGCTTTGTAGTGCACTGCAGGCAATTCGACCTTATCACAAGTGTGTTTATAAACATCCCGTCATCCATCCAAGCAGACATTTCATAACTTGAGGAAAATAGCACTCTTAGAACCAAAAAAATTGAAGGTGATTCTTCAGGATATTGAATACTAGATTGGATAGAAATATTTGGATCAATTAGAAATAGAAAAGAAGAGAATAATGATTCGTATTATTTCATTCGTATGATAAAATATTTTTTCAAAAAATTAAAATATAAATAAACTTATTTTGAGGAAATCAATAACTAGAGAAATTAAATCTTAACAAAGCAGATACTTAAAAAACTAATTCCTAATTCAAAATAAAATAAAATTTACCTTAATTGGGAAAATATTGATCATATTTCTTAACATTTCTTCCCAACTTAGAGCATAAATTTCTATAATGCTCAAATTGTGACATATATAATTACCATACAAATGAGTATTATAAAATAACTCCATCAACACCTAATTTCAAAAAGCTCCATCAACATAGTAGACAAACCAACAAATCTTCAGAAAGAAATCTGCAATGGCCACAGTTTTCTTGTTGCTTTTTCTATCGCAACTTTGCTCATTAAGGATGAATGTAACGGAAAAACAACACAATAAAATATTCCGCAATTCTGCTCAATGGAACAAAATTAAGACTGCAAATAGACCAAAAACCACAACAAGAAGCAAATAAAAAAACAAATAAAAGATCTCATCTTTTCTTCAAATCAACTTATCAACAAAAGAAAGTCCAATCTTCAAGATATCCTTTAAACGGTTGCTCATTTAGGCAAATGAAAAGAAAAGAAAAAACAGCTTGCAAGGAAGTGGAGGCTTTTTCTAACAGCAACAAATGCAAAATCCAAACAAATGTGAACCACTCTAATGCCTAAGAAATTTCCCACCCTCTTTGACAAGCAGAGGCAAACCTTCACTGAACAGAGGCGATGGCAACAAACAAAAGCACGAAGAGAATAACAAACAGTGGCAATTTGAGATGCCAAAATAACAATAAAGAAGCAAGATGAATATCGGCAAAAAACAAATGAAAAACAGGAAGATAGTTGTTAGCTGAAGTGACTGAACTCTAGCAACCAGTTGTGATGACTTGAGATCAATGTTAATCCTAGTTCTTAAATGAGTTTTTGAATGAAAGCAAAACGAAAACACTCTAAACCCAAAGAACTATGATAATCTGAATGGCGGACAACAATGGTTTGATTATGGCGACCAACTGTGAAGAAGTAACCAGAAGTCCAAATACAACGACTTCAAAGTGAACATTGTACATCGTTGACACTGAGGGAGAGCACCTCGAGTCTGCGGGTGCAGAGGGCAAGCGCCGTGAGTCAATAAACACACGCCCTCTACGTAGTTACTATCCTACAGTTTGCTCAATAAGACAACTGAGTATTTTTATAAAGTGATTACTCCTTATGACAGTTGCTTTGATACCATGCTTGAAATTAAGAAAAAGAGAATCATAATTCGTATGATCAAACATCACAAAATGAAAAGATAAATATAAAAACTTATTCTTAAGAGAACTAGTAACTATGAAAATTAATTCTTAAGGAAGTAATAATTAAATTCATAAATTCAAATAAATTCAAATTTATCTTAATTAAGAAAATATCAATCATAATTCTTAAGAGGATCCATCTTTTATTAAGATTTACCACTTCCAAAGTTTGTCAAAGGATCAGCCTACTTACCGATCTCCCTTAACTGGCAATATAATTATGGCACGTGCCTTATTTGCTGCAGCTCTTTCAAACGATTTTGTTAAGCTAAGGCTGCAGCTGAAAAACATATTTACGCCAAAGTTGGAGGTGGAAACAAAACACACTTTAGCAACACAACTAAATTGAAATAATGTTAAGAAATTATAGCATTAACACTGATACCTCTTAGTAAGTAGATCAATATGGTTAAGGTCTTTAGTAATATTATCAGCTAACTTGTCCATCTGCTTCCTTGGAATATCAGACATAAGAAGAATTCTCTGCCTCCTATAAATAATTACAATTGAAGGTAATGGAGTGTCTGTTCATTAACATTGAAAACTAAGGAGTATCATCAATTACCTAGCAGTCGCAGTACCTAAGCGCACAGTATATTCATGATATTTGTTTATCTGTCTCAAAATGAAAGATAAATGACTATTATATCCGCAAATAATGATATGATCGGACTCCAAAACTTGAACTTGGGCCCCTTCTCTTAGTCTTTGCATGTTGTTCTGTCAAAACAAAAACAATATGAACTGCAAAGAGCATATATAAATTAGCTCTTACCTAGGCATCTTATCTCGAATCTTACCCTAAACTGTTCCGTCATTGTACTCAGTAGACGAGAATAAAATAATATGCCCCATATTGCTAGAGCCAGTCCAATTACTCGTTCAAATCGTGTTTTCAGCTGAATTGACAAGTTCAAGACAAAGAACGATGTTTCTCAATCATAAGAAGCAGAATTCCATGATTAAATTCTATCAAAGGGGTGAAAATCTATCAAAAATTAACCAAAATTATGACTTCCTTATCATCATACTTTTAAATGAGTAGATGATGAACAGAGACAAGCCCATGCCTCCCACAAGCAGTCCTCCAAAGATTGTGTGTTGCCCCTTTGTTAAGACATTGCCAAAAAAGGACATCATCAGTATCGTACAACAGAACATAATAACTACAATTCTACTAAAAGCCATTCATCAGTACATGAAGTGCATCATAAAAATTCCATGTGAAGCCGATGAGGAAATACTTTAGACATCAAAGGACAAAGCCTGCATCTCAATTTTATGGATTTTTCTGTTCATTCATTTTGAAGACAACCAGAC
This sequence comes from Begonia fuchsioides, assembly GCA_003255005.1. Classification (NCBI taxonomy): domain Eukaryota; kingdom Viridiplantae; phylum Streptophyta; class Magnoliopsida; order Cucurbitales; family Begoniaceae; genus Begonia; species Begonia fuchsioides. The sequence goes on from QAOC01032477.1 coordinate 14,042, forward strand.
GAATGTCTCCCCTGGAGTAATTCCAAATCTTATGAAAATAAGTATTTTCTCCATACAGCAACATACTAATAATTTTCATTGTTGACGCAATATATGAATAGTTTTAAAAGAAATTCCAAAGGATCCAAACTATAAATTAACAAATAGAAAATGTCAATAGCTTATTAAATAAACTTATTTTTCATTAATTCCATCAGTAATTTACCTGAACTTGAAGAACAGTATGCCACCAATGACCACAAATGAAAAGCAAGCAACAAAGAGGGCCAAGAAGAACCTATGACAAACAACGATGCCAATTAGGTCCGCTGTTATGCTTAATTTGTATCATCACACATGTAACAGAAGAAAGAAAATAATTAGATGCAAGAGAGTCCTATAATAATGATCACAGATTTAACTTACGTGGCAACATTTCTTTCCAGTTGGATGTCAAAAAGATAAAACAACCTTGCAAAGCACCATTTGATATCTTGTATAGAAGGCAAGTACACATGCAACTGAAGAGGTATGGGCTTATTGATGGAATTCGACACACATGCAAAAGGCAAGCTAGTTTTGCTAAAAGACTGAAGCACACGAGGCAGTATTTCTTGAGTAAATGTATTGATAAACTTCATCTGTGCCAGGCTGAGCAGGCAACATGCCGACACTGATCCTAGCATTAACTTTCTTCCTTGACCCTGAGACAATAAGTACAACAATGCATTTATCGCTTATATGAAACATCATCTAGAATGATTATTATTCCATTAATTGATAGTTTTCAACTTCATAGAAGACTTCCCATTTCCCAACAATAAATATCACCAGAAACATGACCACGGAGATATATAAAATTTATTAATATTGAAGCACCCATTGCGTTTAAGCTACGATGAATGAGGATAGTCAGAAAAAAGAAAAAGAAAAAGAAAGTGGATGATATAAATAGGTCCACTTATTCCGAGCAAAACAATTGTTCTTCTAAAGATTTCGCAATGTGGTTTCCTAAACCCTTACCTGAAAAATATCAATTCCCCGAGTCCCGCAACCATTGGTATGTAAGTCATTGCCATTATTCAAAGAGAACGTGGATTGTATTAGGCAACCTTTCTGTTGATGACTGACCTCTTTCTCTGAAAATGAAGATGCTAGAAAAATGAAAGTAAGGTCTTACGTCACCAAACACTAAATAACTCTCAATACAGCTATCAGAAAGAGAGGATACCGCTTAAAAGTGTTATAACACAAACAAACAATCATTAATTTATTTTTTTAAAAAATTCATATCCTTATGATAAAAAGACAAAAAGAAAGACTCATTCATATTAAACATAGATTTCCCAAATTTATAGCTAGTATAACATATTTAAGACAAATTACTCTATATTAAGGTAGGCGAGGATGATATCTTGCTTAGACTACCAATTGCAACAGAATTGTTCCATAATTACGAAACAAGTCAACAGATCTTCAGACTGTAGATTTCATGTAGCTCTTCACTCACTTCCATAAACCATAAATTGTTCCTGAACAGCTGAACAATACATCCACCAGCAATGGAACTGCTTTAGTTTCCTGTAAAATAATATGGCTGGACTTTAATATATCAATTAAAATTCTATCAACAGTTTGCATTGAAAGCATAACTAATGTTATATCCAATAGAAACTCCATAGTTGTAAATCCAGAACGGTTGACCATCCATGGCATTCATAAGCCATTTGTTACTACTCTACTCTTAGCTACAAATATCCCTTGTTTCAAATTTATACAACTTGTACATTAACTACAATGATCATTATTGGCCAATTGCTTTTGGTTGAAAAAAAAGTGAGTGCATTCAGCATATTCCACAGAAAGTACTTCATAGCTATAATTACATTTTAAATACATGAGATTAAGAATACTGTCTCTCGAGTATCATTCTCGAGACATGCAAACCAAGTCATTCAGGAAAAAAAGATAAGCTCATTCAGGAAAGAAGATAATCTCATCGGCTAGCACAAAATTGGATTCAATTTTCTAATTCTACAATTTTTCAAATACGTTGAACAATTTCCTTCTCCGTTCTTACTAACATGGTAAATTAACTAAAGGAAATTTGGTCAAACTGATTAAGTTATAATAGATCTAATTCACAACTATCTTAACCCAGATGCCAAAGATGTTACCAAATTATTGTCTTGACGATCTCCATATAGTAAAACCATAACAAGTGAAAGAAGAGGATGCAAATTGGCCGTTAAGATTCACCAATGCAGATCATACAAAGACGGAAAGACGGAAATTGTCATTCGTTCTTGAGCTGACTAAATAACTCATATCTGCTCATCGATTACATGCAAACATAGTAACAATTTGGCCAGTGGCAAGCAATAGCCATATAGTGATTGATTAACCAGCGACGCCAAATCTATAACTAGAGTCTGAATAAAGTAAAAAATGGTAAGGAAGAGTTGTTTTGAGTCAGAAGCAAGAATTACGGCGTAGTTGAGGATCTGCGTCGGTGCTTAGGAGGACAAAGAGGCATGAGCAATAGCTGCGAGGTCTGCAGTTGACTGAGCATCATGGCCTCACTCTCTGTCGTCCTTGGAACTGCAAGTCGGAGGTGGGGGAGGAGAATGTCAAGATCCGAGAACGATTTTATATATGCTCCAAAACTCCGAGCAACGACAAGTGATTTTACTAATCGCCGCTGGTCACCTGCTTGCGTATTTGGCTTATTATTAAATATACATTAAAAATAGAAAATAAAGTCCAGCTTTTAGTAAGCTTCAAAATGAATTATAAAATTAGCAATTTAAACCACTGCAACCAGCCGCAGTCCTCATGAACCAGGACCCAAGAATTCATACAACTCGTGTATGTATCGCGAGTTGGCACTTTGTTCGAGAAAGCACTCGAGTGTCCTAGCGGGAATGACAGTGGCAGGCGTCACGAGGTAAACATTTGGGAAATGCAGAGGCCCCACCCAATCTGGTAGCAAGGACTGATTACTCGATCAAGAGGAGGATTAGTAGCTTATTTCTCCTAAAAGGGGGAATTTATTGCGGCAATGATTGGGCAGGCCAAGATATTTGTTGAATTTCTCACGTTAAGGATAACGTTTGTAAGGCTAGTTTGCTGCGAGAGCGCGCACACGACCATGGACCGCATCACTGCCCCACCCCAACTTAATTTCTTCGACGGACAAGATTCTCCGTTGGTTCTAGTCAAGAATTACAATACTTTTCCTTTAAATACACTGAGCAGTGCACGCTTAGAGCAAGAAAAAGTATAGCACTTGAAAGGAACAAGTGATTTTTTCGTAAAAGAATGAATATGGTTCATGTATCTGTCAATTATCTATAGCGATATTCTATGCTCCTTTATGAGATATCTTTTTGTCTAAATAGGTGTATTGGTAAACTTTTGAACTTGGTATCAAAGCTCAAGATCACCACATCTTTACGATCCAACTTACTAACACACCATCACCATTTTTTCTTCCCTTTTTCCTTCACTCCCAAAATATTTTTGTCAAACTTTATGTACCAATACTACCTAATATGGAAGAATATTCTTCAATGGGTTAGACTTTAGAGTGTTTCTTAAAGCCATCTTTTGTACCTCCTCCTCGGTATCTTGAAATTTTTCCACGTAGCAGTGGAATAATGGACTTTTTTTAGTTAGTTTTACTCATTCTTATGTGGCCCAATTCCACCCCAACTCGTTTCTTTCTCCATTTCATCTACATTCTGACACAGCCATGGTCGCCTTGACTCTTCCCCTTCTCTGCCTTGTTTATCACGAAGCCAATTGTCTACTAGCCTCCGCAATACCAATTAGATTCTGTCCATGTTTATGCTTGTTGGTTACCTCGGGCTGCCCCCTTTAATATTCATCATATGGAAACGCGATGGCATTTCGAAGCCTAGGCTTCGGCTCACCACGGCTTCCTCCATCTTTGAGTAGTGCACGCACAACCAAGCATCCCAATTCCTGCAATGGGATGAAGCTATGGAAGATGAGATGTTCTGTACTGTTGCATCCTCTAGAGGCTTTCATCATTGGGTGTAAGGGGGTTTTCAAAGACATCAAATTTGGATAACTTTATGAAAACATTTGAGGCACTCATAAGTGCAAAAGGGTATCACTAGCAAGAAAGAAATTGGCTATTTTGAAACATTCAGTCCGAAGGTTAAGCATACTACAATCCAATTTGTTGCTTTTGTGATTGATGTGCCACGGGATCAACTCCAAATATCTCGAGCAAAAATGAATTCTAACTTATTTGTTCATATTGTAGGTTCTTTTTTCTTAATGTAAATGAAGCAAACAAGATGACGATTAAACACAGTTTGAAGCTTGTAGAAGTTTTCTAAGAATCTATTTCACATGACCGCTAAAGGTACATTTGTGAACTCAAAAATCTTACAAATCCTATTTGATAAAAATGTTATTCATCAGAAATACAGCTGACATCTAAGTTTTCCTGCATCGGATGAATCATCGAAATTGGACTTCTTTTATCTGGTCAACGATCACAATTATAGAGAGCTTGTGAGATTTCCTTTATGAACAATTAGAAGGAGCAAACTAGGAAGCATTTCATGACTGACTGAACTGAAACTTTTCCACATGTTTGAGTATTTTGTAGGACATTGATTCACTAAGTATTTCCACCATAGACTAACCCTTTGAGTCGAGGAGGAGCAAACCAGGAAGCATTTCATGACTAAACCATATTTGATGAAAGAAGAAGAGTTCAAAGAGAGCATATTAAGGAGGCTCCCAAACCATTACAGCATAAAGGGAAAAGCTTATTTTACTAGAAACTTTAATGTAATAATTTAGTTAACTTTATTATCATGGTTAGAAGGAAAAGTAGTAGTTGACTTTGTGCAAATGCAACCCATGACATAACGCAATCATCCTTGATGAGGTGTGTATAGCACTTACGACAACCTTCCAAACCTTATTTGAACAAATGTTTTTCATGTCAAATGTAGTCAACATCTCAAGCTTTCCGTAATAGGGTGGATCGTCCAATTTGGAAACCATTTACATTGTCAATCATCAAAATCATGGAAGGGGCCAGCAGAGAGAGCTACCCGAGAAACAAATAGTCAAGTTCGATTTTGAAGAAGAGGACACCTGCCATTCTTATGTTGCTATTTTTTCTTATTATTTTGCTTTATTTTAAATAGGCCAGATGGGTATAATGGTGGGGTGGACACCAATTTAGGCTATGGCACAAATGGGCATGAGAATCATAAAGTTCTCTTTACCCATTGGTCTCAACACCTTTAATCCTTCCCTTCCAACCTGCCTTTTCGGGTAGCTTTTTGTCTTCCAACTTGATTGTGCTCTTTTGTAACGTGGATAGGCTATTAAACTCATTCTCCACCCTCATTCGAGGTTAGTTGATGATTAATAGAAGTTGTAGTTGTGTGCTCCACTCTTTGGTGTGAGGGCTTCTTCGTCGAGACTTGAGCCATCTTCGGTGAGTTATATCTTTTTTTGTCATTAAGAGTTGTTGTAGGTTGTTGCCTTCTTTGCAAATCAGAAGAAACTAGGTCGCGATACAAATGTCACCCACTATAAGTGGGCCTTAATGAGGTAAGTTTTTTGGTCATTTGACTTATCATCCATCTTTCCGCCTATTTAGGAGTAAAGCCATCTCAAAAAATCTGTTTCATCCCGTCTTTACCTACATTCACTCATAATCCCACCAATTCTAACCCCTAATCTTACGTATATGAAATTTTAGGTGAACGAACTAGCTTCATTTTGAAAGAGTTTCCCACTAATTTTACCCCGTACCATTTCTCTAGCCAAACTTATAGTCGATTAAAGTTTACCTCCTAAAACTGCAATTTTTAGAGAACTGAGATCTGTTAATCTTCTGATCTTTGAAAATGCCCTCTAAGCCATTTTTCATTCTAACGGTTCGTTCCCCCTCATTTTCACCAGAAATTAGTCATGAACCATAAGTGCCTCCCTTCCAAATATCAATCCCTAGCTCGTAGCCAATCAAGCGACACATGCATTTTACCGAAACCCAAAACACCAAAATCCCTACTCCCTTGTTTTCTTCCCAGTTTTGTCCATCCATTTTGTGTCATTTAGTGTTTCGTCTTCTCATGGCTTTTGGAGCAAACATTTTGGTACATTATGTTGGGCTCAGCGCATATTTGGGCCGGGTCCTATATAAGAATTTTGTTTAGAAGAAAATCCTAGAGCAAAGTTTGGAAAAGAAGAAGAGAGATTGAAAGGGTTCAGATTTTTCTGCACCAGCCAGAGTCGAATTCGACTATCTCAATATTCAACCGTTGGATCGACATGAAATTTGGAAAACAGCTTTGAGATATACAAAGGTACATTCGGAACGGTGGAGATCTGTTTTTCTTGGGTGGTTATTCTTGTGTTTTTCTTTCAAATGGAAGAATCTGGTAATAGTAGCAATACTATGATTAAACTCACGGCTACCAATTACGCAATTTTGAAGTTGCGAATGAAGGACTTATTATGTNCTCCTTGAGGGAACAAATTACCTCAAGCGTAATCTGCCTTAGTTTTGATTTCACTAACGCGCATGCCTTATATCGATGCAGTGAAAATATATATCTCACGGGAGCTCAAACTTTGTTAGATCTTCTACTATTGATATTTAAAGTCGGCAGTTGCCCTTAATGATTTTTCCGTAAGGCACCGTTCCGGCCACCTCAGTGAACCATTCTTAGTCATTTGTATTTCAAAATCCTATATTAAGTTGACGGTGTTCATATGCAAGATGGTCCTTTGTACATGCGGCTGATTTGATGACTTTAGTATCATAATCTAACATGCCTGGATATAGCTTATGCGAGAGCAAGTTAATTTAGTTCTGGATATGGCTTATGCAAAAGCACGTTAATTTAGTCTATGCATTCACCCACGAAAGTGCATTGACTCTGTAATTCTTTAAGGAACTTGATCTCACCTTCACTCAGACCATCGAGCGTACTTTGAGATAGTGTTAGTGCAGTCTTCTTGGCGGCTAACCTGATTCTCTGCTCCATAAAAAAGTAGATTGAGCTTGATTTCAAATTTCTCTAATCTGTGACTCGCCCCTCCTCGTACCCATTTGCTGATGGTTTGGCTAAACCATTGTTGGTTTTGAATTTTCAAGACTTACAATCCTAGCTCTGAGGGTTTTTTACTGAGACTCCGAGAAGATTAGAGGGTCTGCGAAAGAATATTCACATTTTTTCACACCTTGCGTGTCCCGGAATCAGTTATATGGTTAGCATATCATTAATCATTTGCAACCATATTCAAATTCCTCACGGAGATGACTTTTGCATAAATGGGTGCATCAGTTACGGATAGGCACAATTGGGACTGTTGTTTTATCGGTCTTGTCCAATCCAATTTTCCCACCAGCATGGTTCAAAAACCAAATTCAAAATTGGGTAAAAGCTAATCCAAACTTGGTCGAAGATCAAACTTGATACGGGAAAATCCAGTATCACTTGGTAGAAGATCTTCTACTTGATACGGGAAGATCAAACTTGGTTTGTTTGAGATTTTTACTAGCGTAAAACTTCTTAGTATGAAATGTTTCATCTTCAACGGGATGAAACTAGCATCCTTCAACATAAACAAGTTCGTCTATCTTGCTGCTAGAGGAGGCGCCAAAAACCCATCTTCAGAAATATCAAACAAAAGCTCGTCGTTTCTACTCAGAGCATACACGATTTCCACCATGCTCGGCCGCTTCGAAGCTTCTTTCTGAACGCAAGCAACGGCGATGGCCGTCACCTCCATCACGCTCTCCACCAACCCAGACTGCTCAAACAGAGTCCCGTCCATCCACCCTTTCACTCTCCCCACCCTCTCCGCTTCCGTCCCGGCCAGAACTCCACTCGCTTGCTGCCAAAGCGCATGCCCCTCTGCGTCGATGGCTTCCCTCCCCGATATGAGCTCCAGCAGCACCACCCCGAACGAGAAGACGTCCATTTTCGTCGAAACGACCCCGTCGGCGATGTACTCCGGCGCTATGTAGCCTTGAGTTCCGACGATGCGCATCGTGATGGCGTTGCACCCGGATTTTGCGAGTCCGAAGTTGGCGATTTTTGCTCTCAGGTTCCCATCTAATAAGATGTTGCTACTTTTTATGTCTTTGTGAACCACTTTCGGCCTCGTGTGCTCGTGAATGTACTGCAGGCCGTTCGCAACATCAATGGCGATTCTCAGTCGGTTTTTCCAGCTCAACTTTGGTCTCTGGTTTTCACCCAGCCATGATTGTAGAGACCCGTTTTCGACGTACTCGTAGACCAGGTAGCAGCTGGCGTCTTCTGGGTCCACGCAGAAGCCCTCCAGCTTCACTAGATTTGCATGGTTCACCTTCAAGAAAGAAAAATCATGGTTTAAAACCAAGATAAGTCACTAAATTTGCAACTTTTAATCATAAACATGGATACCCTTTTGGCCTGAATGAGACTCAAGTTCTCCGAAGCATTAAATCTGCAGTAATAAGAAAAGAATATTTGAATTTTTGTTTACCTTCTGCAAGATCTTTAACTCTTCATAGGCATTCCATTTCATCTTCTTTACAGCAAAGATTTCTCCATTCATACGCCCTCTATAAACAGAGCCTTGAATCAAGCTCTTCTCGTCGAACACATCGGTAGCTTGATTCAGTTCTTCAATCCCGAAGACTCTGTATTTATCCAAACAGTCCGAAACATCAGCCATCAAATTTCTCTCCATTTCCTCCATCATCCCCTTCCCTTTACCTCTATTGTTCCTCTGTAACTTCAGATTTTTCTCCTCTGCAACTTTCCTTCTCGTCTTCCACAAAACCGCACCATTAGTCCATAATCCGAGTACCAAGAGAAGCAAAAATCCAGTGATTGCCAGCCCAATGGCTAATCCAGTACTGACGGCTTTTCTCTCTGTTTTCGCCTCCGTCGAAGGGGAGGGAGCTCCGAACCGCTGAGTTAGATTCGGAAGATGGTTGACCGGTATGAAAAGGGTATCGAAAGACTGACTTTTATTCCCATTAACTTCGATTATAGCCTGAGTTTCTACCCCAAATCTTGATCCTATTGAGGAGAGATTATCAGAAGGTTGAAGCACGTAGGAAACGAGAAAATTGACTCCATCTGGCAATGAAACAGTGCTAGGACACTTGCAGAAGATTGGGAAAATGACGTTGACGCCGATTGAAAGCTTTGTAGGGGCTACTGTTGGATTCACAATCTCGACGGTTTGGTAAGTCGTGAGATTTTGAAACTTATTGGAAGCGACGAGAAAGAAAGTATCGTCTTTCTTAATCGTGAAGGAGATATTGGCATAAGATAAGCTAGTAGAGTCGTTGATGGAGTTGCAGGAACAGGTTATGGGAACAAAGAGAGGCTGGTTAGGGAGAAGTGGAGACGAGGGGTTGGAGATGTTGCTGGGGCGCGAAACCTCGAGCCGACTGACCCAGAAGAGGTCGGCTATGGAGGCTAAATCGAGAAAATCGGGAGCCATGGCTCGGTAGAAGACGTAAGTTTGGCAGGAGGCGAGGGTCTGGTTGAGCGAGCAGGTGTAGCCATGGGTGTCCGGCGCCCCATTTGAGAACTGAAGAAGATGATCACAGAAGAAGCAAACAAAAATGGCGGAAACGCAGCGCCAGTCAACCCTCATTTTCTGTTTCTCCTTTCTCCTGCGAAACTTCAGCAAGAACCCGAAGACTTTTTCCGCCATTGTCGTGTCTGGGCTGAGCTCTTTTTGTCCCCCTTGGATCAAGTTTTTGTAATCGAAGAAAGTTGGACAGAGGACGATGGATCTCCACATTGTCGCATCATTATTCGTTGTCAAAATTCGTTCTTTACATGGTTATTTGTCTTAATCATTGGACGGGTTCCTCCGGAAGGCCACCCTCAGACCTCATATGATATAAAATAATCCTGGGTAGGAGGAAGTGACATGGTTTGAGAAGATGACTGCGACCAATATATAAATATGATATGAATGCTCTTGGGTGGGTTTGGAAAGTCGTTGAATGCCCACAACAAAAATAGTAGTTAATTGGGAGAGAACACCGTAGAACCTCATATCATTTATTTGTGAAACAGGACGGGGAGCCTCCCTCACCTCACTTTTTCGTCCAATTTCCGTGTAAGAAACGGAATTGCTCGGTTTTCAAATTATGCAGCTGGGTTTGGTTGGGTTCGGGCTTGATTTGAAATGAGTAATAGGTGCTTAAGTTTTATTTGAGAATATTGTTACATTCAATATCTTACTCTCATTAATATAAATTTCTAATTATTGTATTAATTCCACTAATTATTTTTCATCTATAATATTTAAAAATAAATAAAAAGTAAATGTAATTTTACATTTAATTTAATTTTATTAAATCACACATAAGAGATAATTAACATAAACAAATGAAGTAAAACGGCATATTAATCTCATGTTTGTATATATATAAGACCTTACATATATATTAAAAAAGTGGAAAGAATAGGCGACTAGGCGAGGACGGAGGGGTTACGTTAATCTGACGGTGAAAATTGACATATTTGGAATGGAAAATTCATGCCATCTGCAACTGAGTCATGCTCCGTCCGAAACCAGGGAAGTAATAATGAGAGTGATTGCAGTCTCTCCTCTATGGTTGGGGAGGGAAAGCTGGGAAGCTCAAGTCAATCAGTCTTGCTCTTCGTCTTCATCTTGTTTTCCTCTTCCATGGCTGCAATTTTCTAGGTTTTTGCTTGCTCCTGCTCCGAAACTTTCTTCGTCTTCTTCTTCTTCTTTCACCCTTGATAACTGGTGTGTACGAGACCAGATATTTCACAAGCTGTTAGTGTTGTCAGCAGGTATATGCATGATCCGAGCAAGGGACACTGGCTAGCTGTGAAATGGATTTTGCGGTATCTTCAAAATACTATGGATGTTGGATTGGAATTCGAGCGGGATAAGTCTTTTGGTCATTGTGTAGTTGAATATTGTGATTTAGACTATGCAGGAGGCTTGGATAAGCGACGATCTACAACAGGCTATTTGTTTACATTAGCAAATACACCAGTTAGTTGAAAGTCTACTTTACAGTAAACAGTGGCTTTGTCTACAACAGAGGCATAGTATATGATAAATACAGAGGCTGTAAAGGAAGTTATTTGGCTTCATGAGTTACTTAAGGACTTGAGAGTTGGTCAAAATCAACTTAAGGTATATTCTGACAGTCAGAGTGTTATTCATTTAGCAAAGAATCAAGTATTTCATGCAAGGACGAAGCATATTGATAGGCTTGGTTAGAACTTCATTTGATAAATATTTAATGTCGTCTGAGTTCATCAGGCCACAATCAATCAAAAAGTTTTGAGTTGTTACACATGCCCCTCACCATGTCCAATAATATTTGATTTCTTCTTTTTCCCATACAATTTTGGTCCAGAGAACCAGACAATATATTGAGCAACAATATCATGCTTTTGAAAAAATCTATCAAATAAAGTTGATGTGTGTCAATCTTAAGTGTAGCTGTCATAATACTCTTCATCTAATGTTTTGCGATTATTTTGAAGCAAGTGGATATTCATATATTGTGAGTAATCATCAATAGAAGTGATAAAATATCTTTGACCTTTTGAATCTATAACTAGACTACAAATATATGAATGTATGATATCTAGTACTTTAGAACTTCTCTTTATATATTTTTTAAATACATTAGTTCTCTTTTCTTTAATACAGTGTAATATGTATCCCACTCAATAAAAGTCTAAAGTACTAATAGTTTTATCATTTACCAATCTTTCAATTCATTGTATGGAGATATGACTTAATCTTTGTTGCCATAACCTATATGAATTTTCATTTATAACAAATTATTTCATATCAATGTGAATATGCATAATATTATTAGTGGTATCATTTTATAAATCAATAGGGAAAAGACCATTCGACACTATACCATTTTCAACAAGATTAGATTTATCAATAAATTATAGTTTACATTTGGAAAAAAGTAAACGTACAAGTTTGAAAACTGAAATTAAGTTCTTAAAAAAACTAAAAATATAGAAAGTCTTTTTTCAAAATAAAACTACTAAACTGCATGTTTCAACATCTTCAACATGTGAACGCATCTTACTTCTTGAATATATGTTTTGTTCACTTTCCACAGTTTACGAGGTTTGGCATAACATGCAAAGTATTCGATATATGAATTGTAAAATCACAATCAATCCACCATTTGTTATAAATAATATAAGGCATATTAAATTAATAACATAAAAGAGGTTTGTATACTTTTCTTTTCAAAATATGCCTTAAATTTAATGCAATCTTTCTTTGTCTCATTTCTTGTTATACAAAAACAATCGACTTCTTGTTTGATTTTACCAGATTGGATCAGTTTTACTTTTCCATCATCTTTCTTTTTAATTTGGAAATTTTTTTTCCCATGAGTCGCCATAAATGCATTATTACGTCTATTCATAAAAAGTCTTCGTTCATCTCAAATACACATTGTCATAAATTCTGTAATAGATCATTTATCTTTATGTGAATATTAGAGATTTTTAAATGATCATGTGACTGTGGAAGGAAATTCATGATGTAATGCAATAGGAAAAGATTAGACATATGAACATCTAAAGTCTTTATTTGAGCCCTAAATGTCTCTAATTTGGATATTTGCACGTGCATACGAGTAACTAAAGTGAGTTTTAAGGATGAAAATTTCATATAAAGGTCCTAGCAAGTGCAATATCCAAAGTCTCATATTATTTTTCTATGACATTCAGCAATGTCATAACATTATTATGTTGATCGATTGAACCACAAATATCAGCACCAAGCTTATTCTTTTGAACATCACACTATGTCGATTTGAAAATGTTCAGAAAGAGCAAAATTATCTAAATTACTAGTCAGTGTAATAGTTGGGATGTCTTTTTTTTTATATCATAATTGATATCTATACACTCCAAATGTAGAAGGATTATTTCCTTTTACACTTTGTAATTATCATCCATTAATTTTGGACATCAAATTATAATTACAAAAATCAATTACACATGCTTAAATTGTAATTGCCATTTTAAATCATGTAGTGATAAATCTAGTGACATAAACTTTCATGTCGGCTGAAGTTCTTGTAAAATTAGATTCATTTTCATACATAATAAAATTACCAAATCATGTACACTTTCATAATTCATGTAGGTAATTAAAAAAAACTTGATATTTAACTCTAATTAATCATATTAATGCAATAAATTTTTTATGGGATAAATTTCATCATATTCATAAAATTAGTTACAATAACAATGTGATTGTTCATAATAATTTTATCAAACTCAAAATGTTGTGGCTAATTTTCAGTTAGACAAAATTATGTCAATCACTCGACATTTAATTTACTTAATTTAATGTTATGAAATAAAAGTATTTCGATTTGCACTGTTTAATTATAAATATATGCAAAATAAACCATAAATTAAGTGCAACTAAATTATCATGTATCTTTGATATAAAACCCAATAGATAGGTTTTGGGTCAATTCTCCGAAAACCATTTTTTAGTAAAAATCATAACTACAAACGATGTAATTTAATACGGCTCCTCTCTTCTCGAGAATCCATATATCCCTTATCGATTTGTGGACAGCTATTTCTCGAGCACAAATTTAGATTCGGCCTCAACGAGAAAATAAAATGAAACACCTATTGCAAGCATGCTAACTTTTATGTTGTTCTATATCTCCATGAATTTAGGAACTATTTTCCCATCATTCTAACCATCAAATGAAAATATGCTAAACATAATTTTCATAATCTATTTTCTTTATGATGACATATGTTTTCAAAATGACCAGAACATAAACTTCAAAAACGAAAAATTTCTAAAGAAGAACTTTTATGTTTTAAACATAAAGATAGGCCAAAAACTTACTCAGATAGCAAATGTCATATTAAACATTAGTCAATCTAACATATTTAACAAATAACAAAATAAACATTTAGATCAAGTGCGAAAAAAATCGAATTACCTACAATCATTGATGATTAAATTGTCATAACTATTTTTCTTTTAAAGCTCTACTAATATTTTTCATCTCTCAACGATGTTATATTTCTCAATGAGATCTATAAAAATAAATTAATCATCAACCACAAATACACCTCATATTTATAGTCCATTCATGAACAATGTTGATGTAATTTTTGTGCACATAATAAATTTGATAGTTTTAGAAACCTTTCATGTACAAAGCCATAATGTTGTTGGCATTTGAAATTTCAAAGGGTGCACAAATGAACTAAATAAAATGTATACTAATTAAATGAAATAAAGTGCCAACGTTGGTTTAGATTATTAAAATTGTTCACTTTGAAGATTAAAGTTTTGAACTTTCCGTCCAAGTGTCGACCACCTAGAAGCGACAAAATGACCAACCATAGACGTTTTGACAAAAGAAATTCAGAGATCTATAATTGTCAACCCTATGAAGTGTGGATCTCTCGGAATATGTTACATAAGAGTTGGAAGTCTTAACAGGACAAACGAAGCGTCGATTGATGATGTCTATCAAGCTACAAATATAGACCAGTTGGATAAATGGTCGGTCGGAATGATAAAATAGGATCAAGTGTTACCAAAAATTTCTGTAGATTTCACGAGCAGCTCTCTCTAAGCTTTAATTTGAAATCCATTCCCTAGTGAGCGTTATAAACCCTAACTCCAAAAAACATTTTACTTGAAACAATAAAAGTGGTATCAATCCTTGAAGCAAGAGTCAATGTTGCCCTAGTGACTTTGTTCTAATTAATAAGCTTCTCATTCGCCTGTATTTTTCTCCCAATAGGCATGTAAATCCGGATGTGCCCGTTTTATTCTCAGCAAAAAGGACTGAGGATTTCATGTGAGGGCCGTCTTCCTTTCCAAGTTTTCAACTTGGTATGGTGGTCGAGGAAGACAATGGGATTGCCAACCAAAACCTTTGATGTCACAGAGTTGGCAAAATAGGTATACTGGGAGCCACTTTGGTGGTTGGAAGATCGCTCATTTCAAGGACTCGAAACACAATTGAAACATTTTTCACACTTAAAATTAGAAAAAGTAGATTTGGACCACTTTCACATGCATTCTTGGAAAGTGATGTTCGTATTAACTTCATAAAAGACAAGAGTCATGATAAAGTCCTGGTATGTTTATGCAACGAGTTTCATAGAAGACTAGACATTTTCCACAAGATTCGCATCAAGTTTTCTGTTAACGATTTGGGTATGCATGCCTGCATAGATGATAGTATGAAACATTGGCGGTCAAATGTAATCTAATAGTTTAAATAATGGAACATTATCCACATATTTTTAAGCTCGTAATTACTCTATCATGCTCGAGCTGTATGCATGTAGATTAAGTACATTGGCTTTGTTCTTCCACCGCCCAGATTTTCTCAATTCATNTGATAGTATGAAACATTGGGGGTCTATCATCATATGCAAATGTAATCTAATAGTTTAAATAATGGAACATTATCCACATATTTTTAAGCTCGTAATTACTCTATCATGCTCGAGCTGTATGCATGTAGATTAAGTACATTGGCTTTGTTCTTCCACCGCCCAGATTTTCTCAATTCATCGAGTTTGAACACCAAAAAGGCAGACTCTAGAATACAATTTTTATAGTGGATTTTGAAGTCATTTTGCTTCATTTGGTTCGAGTTCGTTTTACATTCAGACTTTTTGGATTAGGACCGGTTTGATTTGGTCTGGACTCAGAGTTTATTTTATCTAGAAACAAAGATTAGGGTTCAGTTCATATATCGTTTGCTTAGTTGACGTTTGTTATCGTAGATATGCCATGCATCTAAGCAAGACATCATAAATGATTGGTTTGAGCCATTAAAGTTCGTTGGAATAGTCGTCTCTCTCTCCTTCACACCCTTTTAAATATTCCTATCCTCAATCGTTGGAATTCAGTAATCTTCTTCTTCTTTCTTCTACTGTAGCGAAAATGGCGGAAGAGAAGAAAATGGAGTTCCAAACCGGGTCAAGTTGTGTTCAGGCTCAGCCGGAGGAGAAGAGGAACAGCAGGCTCCCCCATTTGTTATCGTCCGAAAGACTCAAGTACCTGAAGCTTGGGTACCATTATTTGATCACAAACGCCATGTACATATTAATGATTTCACTGCTGAGCTTAGCTTCAGCCCACCTATGGACTCTGAAAATCCAAGGTTTAGAACAGCTTTTGGACAACCTCAAGTTCAACCTCGTCTCCGTCGCTGCATGTTCTTCTCTGATGGCTTTCGTAGCAACCCTTTACGTCATGAGCAGACCCAGGAAGATCTACCTTGTTGATTTCTCCTGCTACAAACCTGAACCGGCGCGAAGATGCAACAAAGAGACTTTCATGGATGTATCCGTTGGAACCGGGAGTTTCTCAGAGGAGGACCTGGCTTTTCAGAAGAAGATTTTGGACCGGTCAGGTTTGGGTCAAGCAACGTACTTGCCGGAGGCGGTGCTGAAGGTGCCACGGAACCCGTGTCTGGCGGAGGCAAGGAAGGAGGCGGAGACGGTGATGTTTGGCGCCATTGACGAGCTGCTCGCTAAGACCAAAACGAAGGCTAAAGATATCGGGATTCTGGTGGTGAACAGCAGTTTGTTCAGTCCTACGCCGTCTCTGTCGGCCATGATTGTGAATCATTACAAGCTTCGAGGCAACATTCGAAGCTATAATCTTGGTGGGATGGGCTGCAGCGCTGGACTTATTTCCATAGACCTCGGAAAACAACTATTACAGGCTAGATTTCATGCTTCACTCTCTTAAACTATTCACTTTCTGACTCAAGTTTAAACGCAAATTAACCTGATCTCACTGGCGATCTCACTTTACGCCTAGGTTCACAGAAATTCCCATGCATTGGTGGTTAGCACAGAGAACATAACTCTAAACTGGTACTTAGGAAACGACCGATCCATGCAGATACCCAACTGCCTCTTCCGCATGGGTGGGGCGGCTGTGCTCCTCTCGAACCGACCGTCCGATCGACGCAGATCGAAGTACGAGCTCATTCACACAGTCCGGACCCACAAGGGCGAGACGATCAATCCTACGGGTGCGTGTTTCAACGAGAGGACGACAGTGAGAGGACAGGAGTACGGCTCTCAAAAGACTTGACGGCCGTCGCAGCAGAAGCCCTGAAGGCCAATATAAGAACGTTAGGACCTCTGGTTCTGCCCATCTCCGAGCAGCTCCTTTTCTTGACATCTTCGGCGGCCATAAAAGCTTTGAAAATGAAGATGAAGCCTTACGCCCCAGACTTCAAGTCGTCTTTCGAACACTTCTGCGTTCACGCCGGAGGGAGGGCGGTGCTGGAGGCGATCCAGAAGAAGCTGGAGCTCAGCGAGTGGCACATGGAACCTTCTAGAATGACGCTTTACAGATTCGGAAATACTTCGAGCAGCTCTCCGTGGTACGAACTGGCCTACGCGGAAGCCAAAGGGAGGATCCGGAAGGGAGATCGGAGCTGGCAGATAGCGTTTGGCGGGCTCTCAGAGCCGTTCATCCTGCCAAGGAGGAGAGTCCTTGGATGGACGAGATTCATCAGTTTCCTGTTCAGGTGCCAAAAGCTGTTTCTCTATCTACTTAAACTTGGTGTTTTCCACTCCCTACTTCTCTACCATCTTTTTCACTCTCATCATTCAAAGAAAACATCATCATAAATAAATCCAGCGACAGCTTACATAAGTTGACTTTCTCTTTTACCGGCATTACATGTTTTTGTGGCTTTCCGAGGCTTAGCATCCTGCCATGCTCAACGTCTCAAAATTACGTATTTTACAAACATAGACCTAAAACACAAGACCAAGTAGGGGTCGGACCCACGAGTTCGGTTCGGTTATTTTCTAAAAAATAACCGATCCGGCGGGTTCGGATTTGGAAATTTTTAACCCGAAGCGTATCCGATCAATTTTGATATCCGACCCATATCTGACGGGTTGGGTTCGGTTAAGATTCAGTTTTTTATTCGGGTTGGGCTGCAGGTTTGAAGTGAGTTTGGAGCGGGTTGTGTCGGTTTCGCAAGTCACTCACCCTATACATATCCATGATATGTAATTTGAATTAATTAGAGAGTTGTGTTTTATAACAATAACATTATTCATATACATTTTAAGAGCTCAAAAGAAAAATTCTTACACCGACTAGGCCTTAGGTTTAAACCAAACTATGCAAATCGAGCCTTTTTGGATCTGTTTCCGGTTTGGTCATAGTTTTGAAAATAAAAAACCGTAAAAACCTAAGCAAACCACGTAATAAATATAATCAATCTAAATCTAGTTAGTCCGACTCAATCCCGGTTAAAATCCGACAAACTTGAACTGTCCAAGAACCTAATAAAAAGTTTTACAACCAAACCAAAATACATTTAGATAACTTTATAATTTTATTATTTCAGTTTTTATAAAATCAAAATCGAATAATGAAAACCAGTTGAGTTTCGAGTAAATTACCAGACTCAATACTCGAGTAAACTAGAAGTGTACGACCCGATTCAAAACTATGATGAAACTAAACCGAAACAACTAGTGCTTGTTTGTCTTCTCTTGTGATTTATTCTAGGTTTTCAAAAGTTTATTTTATAAAACTTTGAATAAACAAATAACATTTTGACGAAAAACGGGTTGGGTCGGGTTTTAGAAAAATTAATCGAAAACCGACCCACATAAATTCGGTTAATCGCGGGTCGGTTTTCTTCGGGTTTCAACGAAAAAATAACCATCCGATAACTGATCAAATCTTCAGGTTCGGGTCGGTTCGCGGGTTGACCTAACACAATTGCCAGCCCTAAGACCAAGTGTAAAACCCCAAAAAACCCTAAATTTTTAATTCCTTCGAAAGACAAATTTGTCGTTTGTGCTACATATTTAAAATTAGAGTGTTGTGAATCAAACTTGGACATTTATTTTCGACTAACGGGTAAAATTAGATTTCACAAGGACCATGGATACATAATCACGTGGAAAATTTATTAGAAAAATGTTGAATTCAAATTAAGAATTAAAAATGTTAATTGGTTAAGTGATTTTTACGAGTTATTTGGACGCATAATTGAATTGGAAGTTTGACGAGACCTCTCTGAACTTTCATCAAAAGTTAAACCTGATCGGGTAAAAAAATATTAATCGGAAGTTATATTATGTAATATAAAATAATATATCATAATTATTATTTATATTGAAGAGAAGAAGAAAAAACCGTAATATTTTCCCCTCATCAAGTGCAAGAGACTAACGCCATCTAGCGTACTATTTTTTAAATGTTGCTTTTCATAAAAAGACAGTAATTTTTTTTTTTTTTTTTGATCATGTGTTTATAAAACGTAATAGCAAAAAACTTTTAAACGTCTTTAGAATTGAAATATCTTTTGGACAATATCATTCTAATAGTTACGTAGCAAGCAACACTTTGTCAACTGAACGTTAACATCACGTACATCACAAAGTTCATTTATGAGCCTAATGCTTAGTAAGTAAAGCATAAAATACAAGAATGTTAACCTGATATGAATTTGTAAAACATTTTCTTTTCTTTTTATTCTGGGTCTTTCTTTCGTTTAATTTTTATATTTTATCATCATTAAGAATTTCTGGCAAGGAACAAAAGACCACATACTTAGTCCAGCTAAGGGGATAGCTAATTCAATTCCAAGGATTGAGAGACCAAAAACTTGAGTTCACCTTGCAAGACGGTCAATACAAACTCTTTCTCAATGATATTTGTAACATCCCTCTTTTTTTTTACATAAAATTTTTCAATTTTGGAAAGGCGTTTGACTTTAAATTCTTTTCGTAAAACTCAGCGGAAGCATTTTGATAAAATTGTGAAAAACTCATCATTTATTCAAGTCAAACATAACATCATACATATAAAACATATTTATAAAACGTTTAGTAAACATGTTTATAAACATTGTTTGAAACTAAACACTCTAAAATACATCAAAACATCTTTTGACATCCTCACGGGTCGGCACTTAACGATTCAAGCTTCCCGCACTAGATTTGCCTCCTCCACGGCGTGATTAGCACATCAAACAGGGAGAGCTAAACCCCCCTCACCTTCATCTTCACACCTACATCACAAAACATAACCTATGAGCCTAAAGCTCACTAAGCAATCAAATGAACTTACATGCCTAACATGCTCGTGCTTTCGTAAAAACATACAATTCATTTCGTTCTTTATCGTTCTCGTTTACTTGACCTGACTTTCCACCTCGTGACCACCCTGACCACAGACCCCACCAGGTAGCCCTTAGGCCCTCTCGACCCGGAAAGCACAGGCCCTCTTGACCCGGAAAGAACGGGCTCTCTCGACCCGACTTTCACCCTTGTGCCCTGATCAAAAGCTCCACCCCGTGGTTTCACCAAGGTCCATCACATTTTCGGGTACCACCCCGTAGCATTACCTAGCCCTCTCGACCAAGCTTACCACCTTGTGGCTTCATCCCATTGTTTCAGCTTTACATACATTAATGCATCGAATGTCGGAGACCTCTCATACCATCCCGACATCCGGTTGGGTGACATTTTGAAAACATGCATGGAAAACGTTTTCGTTCTTTTCTTAAAACATGATGCATGAGCATGATCATGAGCATACATATGCATGACATATTAAAAATAACTCAATCATATGTAAACGTACAATAAGCAAGCGTCTCTCAATAACATGAATGACATTCATAGACTTTCTTAACATAATTATACTCATAAAGCAATATACACATCATTCATCAAACATCAAACAATGTCAATCATGCCCCAATCAAGCCCAAATTATTTGGGTCAGTGTACGGTGCGATACACTCTAACAGAATATTATCATTAATATACTTATTATTAATTAAATAGATTACTCATACTTAACTCCATTCTTTGTGATGTAGTCTCCTAAGGGGCCAAAGACAGACAATGATTTACTTACTTGATCCCCTCAGCTTAGGCTTAGTATTCTGAGTCTTTAAGAATTCAATGAGTTTGCTTATATACCTTAACATCATAAAATAAAATAATATAAGCAAAACTCGTAATACCCTATTTTACTAGACAATTTCAGCATTCATAACTTTTGTTACAAAACTCTGATCAAAACACTTAAGATACCAAATTCATACTTAAGATGTCTACTACATTTCTTCAGAAGACGTTGTGATCAGATTCTCACTTAAAGGCCTCATAAATTATACATCTTTAAAATCGGGTATAACATGACCATATTAGTTCATACTCTGTTTTTACCTCAACTTCCAATATACACAACATTCTCTACACTAATCGGATCAGAATTCATAAGGTACCAATCTAAACCTTAAAATGTTGGTTACACTTCATTAGAAGAGATCATGACCAAATTGTAACTCGAAGACTTCGTAAACTTCACATTCCAAAAACCACGTAACATTACCTAAAAAAATTGTATACCCATAAACTAACTTTACAATTTCATTCCTTTTTAACCTTATAACGCAATTTACATCTCATATAATCTAACCTAGAATAAAAGTAGATGCTGCTGAATAATAAACTTCATACCTCAAGCTTAAGTTTGTGGTTTCCCCTTCTCCTTGCACTTCTAACCCTTAAACACTAAATTTTCTTGCACAAAACATGAAAACTTCACACTTTTATCACAAAACCCTAATTTCCTCACACTAGACCAGAGAGAATTTTGGGAGAGGGAGAGCTGAGTCGTGGTAAAGGCTGCAAATCGAANCTGAACGTTTATAGTTTTTTCACTAAATAACTCGAACAAATTTTACTGATAATTAACGTCTTCAAACGTTTCCATTTCGCATACAACATTATAAAAGTTAAATTTTTGCAACGTTAATTTATGGCTCTTTAGCACTTGTCAATTCTACTCAACCGTAATTAGGGGTGGGCATGGGTCGGTTTGGGTCGGGTTATTTGTCGACCAGTACCGACTCATTTGGGCTTTGGTCCCAAACTCGAAACCAAAAACCGACCCGAAACCCGATCTCTATGAGACAACCCGACCCAAACTCATTTGGGTTGGGTTGGGTTGAGTTTTTGGTCTCATACAAAAAATTATTTCAAGATAAAAAACATCCATAAAAAAACATCTTTAAAAAATAGTCATCAAACATCTATCAAAATAACAACATTAATCAACATAAAATTATCCATAAAAACATAAAATCATTATTCAATAATTGTTAGCGTATTTTCTCCAATCTGAATTTGACGAAAACATAAAACATGAAAAGGGTCTTCATGCCTTCACATATTGTCACATGTGTTCGCGTTTGTGTAACAAGATTAAATTTAATTTTTGTTTTTTAATATTTCATTTCGATTTTTAATAGAAAATCAACTAAGTGATTTTATTAAAAGATGATAGAATCAAACAAAAAATAAAAAAAGAAAGAGATGAATAAATATTATGGGTTTTGGGTCGGGCCTGCGGGTTTTGTAAAAATAAAAGCCCGACCCAAAACCCAAAACAAAAATTTAAACCCGACCCAATTTTTACATCACCAGCCCGACCCATAAGCTGCGGGTCGGGCTAAGACCGTGGGTCGGGCTTGGGTTGCCCACCCCTACATAAAACATTATATATTCGCATAATGTTATTGTACATAAAAAAGTTAGGTGTTACAATATTTATATAACTTTCTCTTTCTTTCTTTTAGCTTTCTCTTTCGTTAGTTATTCGAGCTTAACCTGAACAACTAATTTTATATTCTGTTTCATATGAAATCTCATGCATGTTAATAATTCGTAACTTTGTTGAAAAACATGATGCATGAGATGCTCGTGAATATGCATAATATGAATGTACCAAACATATCATTGTCATGCACAACATAAAAATAATAATTCATCACATCATAGAAAAGATCATCGTATTCTATCTCATTTAGTAAGCTACATTAGCTTAATTACTTCATAATTGCTAAGGACATATACTTATTCAATTTTAACATACAAATTCTTGTGATATTAAAATGATTACAATATGTTATTTACAGATATGACATTCATAAATCAATCAGACTTAATACTTCAAAAAGGATTTATCGAGCTAAATACCATCATTCAACATATTTTATCTGATCATTAAACGATTCATGTCAAGAAACAAACATAACCTAACACGTCATGGTGTAGGCCCAAGGAGGCAAAGGACAAACATAGCATTACTTACCTAAAGTCTTTAGCAATTAGGCAACAATTAATCAATGTCTTTAATCACTTCATAACCTATACATAAAACAACTATTAATCGTAACTCAATATATTATTTGTTGTTTTGAAGCAACTTCAAAGTATGATAACTTAATCTATACAACTCTAAATGTCTTTGTTTGAAAGTTCATATCTCAGCCAAGGTATCCATTTTAACGAGGTAAAAAGACTTGGCCAAAGAATTATTCTAACTTAAGTTTTTAACACAAAATCCAAAACTGGACAAATTTGATAGTTTTTAAACGACTTTGATATAACATGAACAATATGCACCAATTTATCTTATCTTTCATATATATCCACACCTAAGTCATTATAACATGAATATATATCATTTCTACAGAACCATCAAGAATAAACTCCAAATTTCGTGAACTCAATAATTAATTATCATACCATCAATAAATCTTTTAAAAACCACAATTATTCTTTAACTATCATATCCTCTATCATGATCAAACTAATCCATGTATAACATAAATATTACCTCATGATTCTTATCTCAATAGATTCCTCTTAATGAGATGAACACTTGTTCTCAAGGACTTGGAGGCCAAAATTTTTTCCTTCACCTTCAATTTTTTACTTTCCCTCTCTAAAACTCTTTCTTCATTTTTTGCTCACTCTCCTTTTTTCTCATTACAGGCACGAAAAGAGCTGATCCTCAGCAATTTCTCCCCTTTGCTAGATAGATTTTATGATGAATTTATCTTTTAGTTCAACTTAGCACAATATGTTTACTATTTTATCTAGGGCTGGGCGGATCTGACCCAATCCGACGATCCATTCGGATCGGACAACAGTATTCGGTTGGCAAAACTGGGAGTTGATCCGAACTTCGGATCGGATCGTTATCAGATTCAATGCGATCCGATCCGATCCGAACATCGGATTGCCGATTATTAACGAGTCCCAATTCGAAATTATGAAATCTCCAAATCGAAACCCTTCTGAAGTCCGAACTCCTGACTCCCGATCCCGACTCCCGACTCCCGACGATCGACTGACTCCCGCGACACGAACCCCTGAATCCTGATTTAGTCATTTTTCTTGTTAGCCAAAGTCCACCTCAGTGCCGAGTCTGCCGACTGCCGACTGCCGACGATCTCTACCTTCAAGTATGAGGTTCGATTCCGTCGTCCACCACTACACCCTATTATTTGCAATATATTCAGTTCATTCAGTAGTTGATTCGGTAGTTGTCGCACCATAGACATATTGTATTGTTATATTCCAGGAAGTCAGATCCCGGAAGGGATGGGGATGAGGTGTGGGGATGCCAATCGGATCGGATCGGATCGGATGCTTACCCGAGAACATGTTACCAAATTTTAGAAGGAATTTTTGTAATGAATTGTTGTATTTGGTGCTGTCTCTTAAATTTGGTTTGGTTGTTTTGTTGCAGAATGGAAAGTACAGCATCTGCAACTATCAACACTACGATACAATCAACATCTACAACTCCGGTGACCACTACAGAGTCTATTGAGCCAGTTCCTAATCCAAGAAAAAGAGCTTTAAGAGTTGCATGTTGAGACCATTTTACATTGGATGAAGGATGTGATTCGGAAGATCCGAAAGCAAGTTGTAACAATTGTGGCAAGAAATATGCCTGTCATACGAAGAAGGCAGGAAGTTCAAATATGACAAAACAGTTGAAGAGTTGCAATAAGTATTTGTTGGCCACAGATCAATTACAGAAGAAGTTGCCTTTTACTACGCATAAAAGGGAAGCAAGCTCGTCTTCTATATCATATTTTACGCAGGCAGAGTGATAAGTCCCGAAATGGGCTTATTTATAGCCTTGAATCTTGATTAATTGTAAGCAAAAATTGACTAGAAGTAAAGAAAAATATGCTTGCTGTGAAATGTGCTATAGCAGAGGTGCACGGGTTTAGCACGTGATTTTTAATGAATTAGATGCTGTTTTTCTTGGGTATTTTATTATCTTTCCAGAAGCTGTTTACGTGTCTTTTTGTCCTTTTGTGCAAGGTTTATTTGGCTGGGCAATCGACGGGGCATCGCGAAACAGAAAATCGAAGCTCAATGATGACGGCGGATTGTGCGAAACAGAATGGAGAGAGAAGGAGTGGAGAATCCGGAAGATTCGAGCAAGGAAACCGGCTGGAGAAACTATTAAAATANAGGGATCGATATCTTTTATATTACTTGTAAACTGTGCACTTGCGGTTTAATAACGACACACGCATTACATACCAACACAGAGGCACGTGAAGTACTTGCAAGCATGATTATAACCGATGAACTACCAATGAAAATGGTAGAAAAAGAAGGATTCAGAAAGTGGTGAACATATCTCCGGCCCGAGTTGGTTCTACCTTCCCGTAGGTTAGTATCAAGGGATATCGAGGCCATTTATAAGAGGAAGAAAAATCAGTTGAAAGATTATTTCAGTAAAAGCAATCAGAGAGTTTGTCTGACAACAGATACTTGGACATCTGCGCAGAATATAAACTACATGGTTTTGACAGGTCACTTTATCGATGGAGATTGGAAATTGCACAAGAAAATATTGAATTTTCGACAGATTGACGACCACAGAGGAGAAACCATTGGGAAATTAATTGAGAGATGTTTGCGTGATTGAGGGATTGAGAATGTGTTCACAATTACGGTGGACAACGCCTCCTCAAATGATGTGGCCATTGCACATATGGTTAGGAGTTTGAGACATTGGAATGGATTGGTTATGGATGGAGACTTCATTCACGTGCGATGCTTTGTTCATATCACCAATTTAATTGTGAATGATGGGTTTAGAGAGCATCAAACTTCTATTAGTCGAGTACGGAGGGCGGTGAAGTACGTTAAATCTTCACCAGCACATTTAGTGAAGTTCAAAAGTTGCATTGATATGATGAAGATAGCATTTAAGGGCAATGTGAGATCTGATGTGCCTACTCGATAGAACTCGACATACCTTATGTTGGAAAGAGCTGAGAAGTATGCAGCTGCATTCGACAAACTTGCAGAATCCGACACTCAGTTCTTGGCATATATGGGAGAAGAAGGGCCTCTCACAGACGAAGATTGGGTGGATATTCGTCAATTTAGAAAATTCTTAGAAATTTTCTATGATTCGACGGTTGCAGTATCAGGTTCCTCGTATGTGACTTCCAACATGTATGTTAGTGAGGTATGTCGAATGAAGCTTAATATTCAAATGCACGTCGACGGTCCTAATCCATTATTGAGAACAATGGCTAATGACATGATTGCAAAATTTGACAAGTATTGGGGGGAAGTCGAAAAAATGAATAAACTTATGTGGATTGCAGTTGTTTTGGATCCTCGGTCCAAAGCTAATATGTTAAAGCTTTGTTTGACGATTCTGATGGGGGAGGAGCGGGGGCGTGAATATTATGATGAAGTAGATGTTCTTTTGCGCCGACTATACAGTGAGTATAAGGGTTCAAGTGATGAACCATCGAGTTCGTCCAATGTTAGCGCACCACTACTGAAGGATCCTTTATTTTCTAGATTATATTCTGGGACATCTTTTACCGAGTCTAGAATTAGTAGATCAGAACTTGACGTCTACCTGCATGATGCTGTTGAAGAATTTTCTGATAATCTTGACATTTTGCTATGGTGGAAATTGAATTCCCATAAATTTCTAGTTTTGAGTATGATAGCGAAGGACATGTTAATCGTTCTGATTTCTACAGTACCGTCTGAGTCAGCTTTTAGCTGTGGTGGTCGCGTTATTGACTCATTTCGCACTTCTTTGTTACCGAAAACAGTGGAGGCCCTTATATGCACTCAGAGTTGGATCCGTTTTGAATCTAAAACTCCATTGTTGTCGGAGGTATTGGAAGATTACAAAACGATTGACGAAGGTATATTTAAACTACAAGTTATTTATTAACATTACTATTTATTAATGTTATATATTATTACTAATTATGTTTTATGTGTTTTTGTTTTGTAGAAATTACGGAGAATGCAAGCGAGGGAGACATAGAGCCGATATAAGGCAGCGAATGAATCAGATTTAGTCTTTTTGGTTTTGTTGTAATGTTGTTTTCGTATTCTCTATTGTTTTGTT
Organism: Begonia fuchsioides; assembly: GCA_003255005.1. Lineage (NCBI taxonomy): Eukaryota > Viridiplantae > Streptophyta > Magnoliopsida > Cucurbitales > Begoniaceae > Begonia > Begonia fuchsioides. The sequence continues at coordinate 41,342 of QAOC01032477.1, forward strand.
CTTTGGATTATGATTGATGGATTATTAATAGTTGATACTTTGATAGATTTTGATTATGGATATTGGATAGTTTACGTTTAGTTGTTTTGGATTATCGATATGTGCAGATTGTAGCTGGAAATCGGATTATCCATATGAAATTGTAGTTTACTTGCATGAAATGAGAAATGGGAATGCAGGATGCTGGAAATTGTAAAATGCTCTAGGGAAAACGGTTGACGGCCCTCCTCTAATCCGAAATCCGATCCGAAAGAAGGGAATCCGATCGGATTCGGATACGGATCGGATTGATTTTGAGGATCAATCTGATCGGATCCCCCTACTCCAATCCGATTTTCGTCGGATCGGATTGGTTCGACAACAATCCGAACCAATCCGATCTGACGCCCACGCCTAATCTTATCCTTCTTTATCTATTTAATTTCTAAAATATCTTAATTATTGTCTTGAAAATATATTTGGCTTAACTAATTAATCTAGATCAGTACTAATTTAATCCTTAATATTTACTTAATTAATCATGATTAAAAAACTTTACTTACCCACAATTATCACTAATTATGTCTTAATCACAATTAGTCACCAATCAAATAAGGACACATGATACTTTATTATTGCTTCTCTACTTTAAATTATAAAATTATATTCATATATGATAATATTCTTTGATTATAATATTATTGATTAAGGAACAAATGTAAGATGGAAATGACATATCATTAAAGCATGAGGGTATTTTACTTACTATTACATTTATGTTAATTGTCGAAAAATAGTTTTTTCATATTTTCTCATTTAATTAATTAACTTGATTTATCTTAAAGGTAAGTAACTTTTTTGGATATTAGAGAGAGAGAGAGGAGAAAAAAGAATGGAAAAAGTATTTAAGAGAGAAGGAAATTCAAAACTCCAACGTCTACTTCTCAAGCTCACCCGAGTCTCGTCTGGTGGAGATGTTCAACACCTGCAACAAATGAAAAAGGACATCGTGGACTTCGATCGGAATGGTTGAATGTCAATTTTAGTTTAGTTGTTTAAGAGAAATGTGTCGTCAAAGTTTGAGGCAGAGAAGTTTTCAAAAACTTCGAACGCTCGTCGGGAGCTTGTTTGGCTTGGAAATTCTGCTTCAACCCCTCCTCCGGTCGTGATAAAAATTTATGGTATGACAACTAGCTCATCTATGATGTTATCAAATCATTTTATAAAATTGAGTTTCAAATAAAATAAAAATTATTTTGTGACACTTTGATAATCATGACAATACGAAGGAACACAACCAAACAAAGTTTGGATACCTCTACACCTAAACACTAGACCAAGTCTAAAACCCCAATAAAACCTCAAATTTTCAACTATTGGATTTTACCAATAAATCTTTTGCAAAGTTTGACTAACAAATTGTAGTATTTGGGACACTAATTTGTCGTTTGTGTTATACGTAATGACTCGGTCAAATAGTTTGAATTATAGGATTGTGAATTTAAATTGGACATTTATTTTCGACTAACAAGTAAAATTTGATTTTACAAAGACCATGGACACATAATACGTGTGGAAAATTAGTTAGAAAAACGATTAATTGGTTAAGTGATTTGTACGAGTTATTTGGATACAATTGAATTGAAAGTTTGACAAGACTTTACTGAACTTTTATTGAAAGTTAAATGTGATCGGGTAAAAACATATTGATTGGAAGTTATATTATGTAAATATAAAATAATATAGCATTATTATTATTATATTGAAGAGAGGATAAGAAAATCCTACTATTTTCCCTTCATCATTGCACGAGAGAGGAGAAAAGATAAAGAAAAAAAGTATGAGAGATAAGGAGATTTGAAATTCTGGTATTTGTTTCTCTCGCTCACCAGAGTCGCATCTAATGGAGATGTTTGACACTTTGGACACTTGCAACAAATGAAAGAGGACATTGCAGGCTTTGATTGGAATGGAGGCTTTGATTGGAATGGTCTGTTGGGCTCAGCCCATATTTAGGTCGGGTCTTATATAAGAGTTTTGTTTAGAAGAAAACTCTAAGAGGGAGATCAAAGAGAGAAGAGAGATTGAAAGAGTTCGAATTTTTCTGCAAGAATTCGAATTTTTCTGCAGGAGTCAGAGTGGAATTCAATTATCTCAAGATTCAGCCGTTGGATCAATGTGAAATTTGGACAGCAGCTTTGCAACATACAGAGGTACATTCTGAACGGTGGAGATCGTGTTTTGTGCTTTTTAAGACTGTCCGATTGGATACAAACGAAACTATTATTTCATTTTTAGTTTAATCTTCTCTTGCTTTTATTGTCTTTCAAGATTATTGTTTTTATCTTGATGAAGTATAGTATGCCTCTAGTTTGATAATCTAGAGAGAACATTTGGTTGTACCCATTATTTCTGATATAGTGGAAGATTGATTAAGCGGCCTACGGGTCTTCGAGGGTTTTCCACGCTAAAAGTCTTGGTGTCACTAATCTCGTTTCTCTGGTGTTTATCATTATTGATTGATATTAGTTTATCTATTTGATTACACGTAGTAGAGAACAAGATATTTTATCCACTGTGCAATCTTGGTTTGAGATTTTATTGAGTATTATCAGGTTCTCTACACCCTATTTGTCAACAAGTGGTATCAGAGCTCTGTTTTTTTGGGGTGGTTATTCTTGTATTTTTCAAATGGAAGAATCTAGTAATAGTAGCAATACTATGATTAAACTCACGGCTACCAATTACTCAATTTGGAAGTCGCGAATGGAGGACTTATTATGTTGTCTGGATTATGAAGATACACTTTTGGGAGACGAAGGTAAACCAAGTGACATGTCAGAAAAAGATTGGGCTAAGTTGAACAGGAAAGCCGTTGGCAAAATTCGACAGTGGGTTGATAATAGTGTTTATCAACATGTTGCCAATGAGATAAATGCCAACAAAGTATGAGAGACTTTAAGAGAGTTATACGAAAAGAAGAATGCTCAGAATAAAACTTTTCTTTTCAGGAAACTGATGTATCTCCGATACGTGGATGGAACTCCAATTTCAGATCACTTGAATGTCTTTCAAGGAATTCTAAATCAGTTGGCATCACTAGACATGAAGCTAGATGATGAGATTCATGCTTTGTGTCTAATTAGTTCTTTGCCTGACAGTTGGGAGACTCTTGTTGTTTCTCTTAGTAATTCCGCTCCAGATGGTGTTCTCACTATGAAGATGGTGAAAGAAAGTATGTTGAATGAAGAAAACAGAAGAAGGGAGCGAGGGCTAACTGCACAGAGTCCAGTATTAATTTCAGAGAAACGTGGTCGGAGCAAGAGTAAATATCAGAAAATTCGTGACAACATTGACAGATCACGAGGAAAGTCTCAAGTAAAAGGTGACTTTAGATGTTTTCATTGCGATAAGACAGGACACAAGAAAGCTCAATGCAGAAAATGGTTGAGAGAACAAAAACAAAATCAGAAAGGTGAAAACTTGGCAGACGATGCCAACACTACAGCGACTGTAGATGGAGATGTGACTATTATCTGTGATGATAATATTAGTGTTAATCTCACATGTCAGGATCCGCATTGGGTAGTTTATTCTGGTGCTTCGTATCATGTTATATCTCAACGTGATGTATTCTCTACGTACAGCCATGGTGATTTTGGTTATGTGAAGATGGGAAACAGTGCAGAATGCAGAATCGTAGGCATCGGTGATGTGTACATGAATACTGATGTCGGATATCGAATTCGTTTGAAGAATGTGAGACATGTTCCTGATATTCGTCTAAATTTAATCTCCACAGGTGTTCTTGATGACGAAAAATGCCATTGCCACTTTGGTGAAGGCAAGTGTAAGCTTACAAAGGGTTCAATGGTGGTCGCTAGAGGAAAGAAACATAATTCTCTCTACATAATGCAAGCTATGTCCTATAAAGAAGAAATGAATGTGGTAGATGATTCGTCTGCTCAATTATGGCACATGCGACTTGGGCACATGAGCAAGACTGGTATGCAGAAGCTTTCTCAGAAGCAGATTATACCAGGATTAAAGAATACAGTGCTTGATTTATGCACTCACTGTTTAACTGGTAAGCAACACAGAGTCTCTTTTAAGACTTTGCCTCCGTCTAGAAGACCTAATGTGTTGGACTTGGTGCATACGGATGTTTGCTCTATGGATGAGACGAGTCTTGGTGGTGCTCGTTATTACGTTACCTTCATTGATGATTATTCCAGGAAGGTATGGGCTTATGCTTTGAAAACTAAAGATCAAACTTTAAGTTTCTTCAAAATATTTCATGCAGCAGTTGAGAGAGAAACTGACAAGAAATTGAAATTTGTTCTCTCAGATAATGGCAGTTAATATAGAGGTCCATTTGAGAAGTATTGCAAGACACATGGAATCAAGTTTAAGAAAACAGAACCAAAAATGCCCCAGCATAATGGAGTTGCAGAGAGGATGAACCGCACGATTAATGAAAGAATACGTTGTATGCTCTCTCATGCAAAGTTGCCGAAAGTCCTTTTGGGGAGAGGCAATGAGATCAGCGGTTGACTTAATAAATCTTTCGCCGTCAGTTCTTTTGGATCATGATATACCTCAAAGAGACTGGTCAGGGAAAGATGTTTCATACGGGCATCTGAAAGTTTTTGGTTGCAGGGCATTTGTGGATGTCCCTAGAGATGAGAGATCTAAACTTGATAGTAAAATAAGACAATGTATTTTCATTGGGCATTGTCATGAGGAGTCTGGGTACAGATTTTGGGATCCGATTAATAAGAAAGTTATCAGAATTAGAGATGTAATCTTTTTGGAAGATCAAACCATTGAAGATTTTGATAAGACAAAGAAGTCAGAATCTAACAATGAAGAACACGTTGATTCATGTATGGTTCGTCCACCTATGGTGCCTACTAATGATAACAGATATGCACAGACAGATGATTTCCTTCAAACTGATGATGAACCAGTTGAAGAGAACCCAGAAGAGCCACCGGTTGAGCCTCAATTGAGAAGATCTTCGAGAGACAGAGAACCTTCGAGAAGATATACTACCAGTGATTATATGTTGCTCACTGAAGGGGGAGAGCCCGAGAGCTATCACGAGATTGTGTCAAATGAAAAGAAAGAGGAGTGGTTGTCGGCAATGGAAGATGAGATGAAATCCTTACATGACAACGACACTTATGATTTGGTAAAACTACCAAAGGGCAAAAGAGCTTTGAAAAACAAGTGAGTTTTCAAAATAAAGTCAGAAGAAAATAGCTTACAATCAAGGTATAAAGCAAGATTGGTTGTGAAAGGATTCAGCCAGACAAAGGGTGTTGACTTTGATGAGATTTTCTCGCCTGTCGTGAAGATGAGTTTGATCCGAGTTGTTTTGGGACTTGCAGCCAGTTTGGATTTGGAAGTCGAACAACTTGATGTAAAGACGGCTTTTCTTCATGGAGATTTAGAGGAAGAAATCTATATGGAGCAGCCTGAAGGCTTTAAAGCTAAAGGGAAATAAGATCTTATCCGTAAACTGAACAAAAGTTTATACGGACTTAAACAAGCGCCAAGACAGTGGTACAAAAAGTTCAACTCTTTTATGGAAGTGAATGGTTACAGTAAGACTACTTCCGATCACTATGTGTTTGTGAAGAAATTTTCTGACAACGATATTGTGATTCTTTTGTTATATGTCGATGATATGCTGATTGTTGGACATGATGTCAATAAAATACAGAAGTTGAAGATAGAACTCAGTAAATCCTTTTCCATGAAGAATTTAGGCCCGGCTAAGCAGATTCTTGGCATGAAGATTAATCGTGACAGGAAAAAGAAAAAGTTGTGGTTATCTCAAGAGAGGTACATTGAGAAAGTTCTTAAAAGATTCAACATGAGCAACGCAAAGCCTGTTGTATCTCCGCTTGCAGGTCACTTTAAGCTGAGCACTAAACAGAGTCCTACAAGTGAAAAAAGAGATTCAAGAGATAAAGAAAATCCCTTATGCATCTGCAGTGGGAAGTTTAATGTATGTTATGGTATGTACAAGACCAGATATTGCTCATGCAGTCAGCGTTGTTAGTCGTTTTCTCTCTAATTACTTGAAAGAGCATTGGGAAGCAGTGAAATGGATACTCAGATATCTAAGAGGTACTTCCAAGGCCTGTTTGTGTTATGGAAATGGTAAACCTGTGTTAGATGCTTTCACAGATGCAGATATGGCTGGTGATATTGATTCAAGAAAGTCTACATCCGGCTATATGGTTACCTTTGCAGGGGGAGCAGTTTCATGGAAATCTAAACTCCAAGATTGTGTTGCATTATCAACTACAGAGGCAGAGTATATTGCAATAACAGAAGCTTGTAAAGAGGTATTGTGGATGAAAAGATTTTTGCAAGAATTTGGTTAAGATCAAGATAAATTAATTTTGTATTGTGACAGTCAAAGTGCAATTTATCTCAACAAAAATTCTACATTTCACTCCCGCACAAAGCATATTGATGTGCGTTATCATTGGATTCGAGATGTGTTAGAATCCAAGATGTTACAGCTCGAGAAAATTCATACCAGTGAGAATGGATCTGATATGATGACAAAAACTTTGCCTAAAGAAAAGCTTAATTCTTGCAGGCAGAAAGCGGGCGTGCTAGAGCCCGACATATGAGCTGAGGGGGAGATTTGTTGGGCTCAGCCCATATTTGGGCCGGGTCCTATATAAGAGTTTTGTTTTGAAAAAAACTCTAAGAGTGAGATCAAAGAGAGAAGAGAGATTGAAAGGGTTAGGACTTTTCTGCAGTAGTCAGAGTCGAATTCGATTATTTCAAGATTCAGCCGTTGGATCAATGTAAAATTTGGACAGCAGCTTTGCAACATACAGAGGTATATTCGGAACGGTGGAGATCGTGTTTTGTACTTTCTAACGCTGTCTGATAGGATAAAAACAGAACTGTTATTTCGTTTTTAGTTTAATCCTCTCTTGCTTTTATTGTCTTCCAAGATTATTGTTTTTATCTTGATGAAGTATAGTATGCCTCTAGTTTGATAATCTAGAGAGAACATTTGGTTGTACCCATTATTTCTGATATAGTGGAAGATTGATTAAGCGGCCTACGGGTCCCGTGGTTTTTTACCCTCTTTGATTCGAGGGTTTTCCACGCTAAAAGTCTTGGTGTCACTAATCTCGTTTCTCTGGTGTTTATCATTATTGATTGATATTAGTTTGCCTATTTGATTACACGTACTAGAGAACAAGATATTTTATCTGCAGTGCAATCTCGGTTTGAGATTTTATTGAGTATTATCAGGTTCTCTACACCCTATTTGTCAACATAGTCGAATGTCAATTTTAGTTTAGTTGTTTAAGAGAAATGGGCCGTCAAAGTTTGGTGCCGAGAAGTTTTCAAAAACTTCAAACGCTCATCGGAAACTCGTTTGACTTGGTGTTTCTGCTTCAACCTCTTATCGTATCGTGATAAAAATTTGTAGTATCAGAATCAACTCATCTAAGATGTTATCAAACCATTTTACAAAATGATAATAAGGAGTTTCAAATAAGATGAAAAATTATGAAAGTCAAACCAAGATTTATTTTACGACACTTCGATAATCATGACATTACGAAAGAACACAATCAAACCGAGTTTGGATAGCTCTGGTTGCGGCAATTTTGAGAGAATTGTGTAACTTGTCCAATGAATGTATCCCTCCATCTTCTGAGATGTCGAGAATGACATATTTCAAAGAGTTTGCTAGACTCAACTCTGGTGTGGTGTTGGAGGAAGAGTTGACCAAGTTCAGAGAGAGAAGTCATTGTAGAAGACTTAGCTAATTTTGGATCCCTACATATTCTTGAAGATTAATAGGTTGGATTGAATGGTGCTAAAGGTTGAAACATCTTCCAATATCTATCATTTTCATAAGTCCTAGTAATTAGATTTCTACTACAAGGTGTTAGTACCACGTCTACAAGAGTCTTCCAATTTATTTTATGTCATCGACGTTAAGAGTGTGCATTTTTTCAACAAAGTAGTTGAAATCCTAACGGAAGTTGGTATCAACAGGTTTGAATTGTTGCAACCTTAAGATAGAGTCGTGATGGCTAGATGTTGGGGTTGTATGATGGTAACTCCAGTAGACTGCAGTGGCTGTTATCCAACTAGGAGGTCGATCTCCATGTTTGTTTGTATCTGGGTCGTACCTTGGTTTTGATCATGTAATGCACGGGTATTCAGATAAATGCTGTGGGAGTTAGATTCACTACGAGTTTAATATAATTTTATACATAAACTGATTTTGAAAGTATGAAACGATGATTCACGAGTCTGCAATGATAGTAGTTGTTTATCATAGTGGATCGTGTGCGATGATGATAAATTCTATGCTGAGAGATAATTAAGTGGTATTTCGCCTGTATGACAATCATTTTGCATGGTAATTGACAAAATAAATTTTCAGCAAACTTGATTGTACTACTCATTGATTAGTTTGATGAGATTTTGATATGATTGGCTTCATGGATACTCCAGACCGAGAGATAGAAATATGAATCAATCTACTCTTGGTCGCCACATCGTTCTTTTATTTTTCCGTACCGTATAACGCCTATTGAGCTGCGAGAATCAAACAGTTAGCTTGATGAGGTTGTAAAATGAGGGTGTATCTAGGAGAGTGTATTCATGTGGGGTATACTTGTATTATTTGCAAAGAAAGCGGATGGACCTCAACGTCTGTGCTTAGATTGTCGCAAGTTAGGCCAGGTAGCAGTGAAGAATTAGTATTCGCTACCAAAGTTTGACTATTTGTTTTATATGGTGGGTGGATCTTGGTATTTTGAAGATTGACTTGAGATCGAAATATTATTAAGGAAGATTCGGGATGAGGATATTCTAAAGACTGTGTTTAGGCCGAGATATGGACATTTCAAGTTCAAAATAATACTCTTTGGCTTAACTAATGCACCTGCTTTATTCAGTGATATGATGAATCGAGTGTTCAGACTATATTTGAACTATTTTGTTGTGGTCTTCATTGACGATATCTCGGTGTACTCAAGGTCTGGCAATAAGCATAAGGAAGATCTTGGATATTGATCCATAGCCTGTCATACGCCAAGTTAAGTAAAGTGTAAATTATTGATGTTGGAGGTGAAGTTTCTTGGGCATTTCTGCTGACCATTTGAAAATTGAAGTAGTATTGATGTGAGAACCTTTGAAGAATGGCTTAAGATCATAAGTTTCTTGGTACATGATGACTATTATTGACAAATTGTGAAGGATTTCTCAAAAATAGCAGCAATGACGACAAAGTTGACCAAGGAAGGTTTGACGTTCGAGTAAGTTGGGTGTTGACGTAGAACAACATGTTGTGGTATATGCATTGGGATACTTGAAGTCTCATGTGAGAAACTTTCTTACCCACGACGTGTAATTAGCACTCGTAATTTTTGCACTAAAAAATCTTTAAGAGTTTTTTTTGTGAGGTTTTAGATTTTCTCATACCTTATGATGGCGAGGTGACTTATGCATATAATGATTGATGTCAGTGTCAATTTCTTTCGATTTTCAAATCAAAACAAACATATGATGCATGATTGATGATGATTATTGAGTAGTATTGGAACGAAAAACAGATTGATGGTTTAAGGAGTCAAATTAGAGAGTACTTTACTTTTCGGGCCTACGTTGTTGTTTGCAGTGATAAAAAACTAAGATTAAATGTCATGATAAAAATTAATAGTCAAGTTAATTCGTGAGATGTGCAGAACAACCAAAAGAGCTATGCAGACCTCAGGAAATGGGAGTTGGAGCCTAAGGTCAACAGTATGTTTCACATTTCTATGTGAGTAAATGTACAAACGGCCCTTTGCAGTCCCCTCTTTGAGTATCGTACCTTTTTAGAGAGATGTAACTTATTAGGAAAAGCCTGAACGTGGAAGCCCTTTGCATGTGACACTCAGACAAATATTTAGAATTAGAGTGTTGTGAATCAAAATTGGACAATTATTTTTGGATTAAGGGATAAAATTCGATTTTACAAGACCATGGACATATAATCGTGCAGGAAATTTTTCAGAAAAACATTGAATTCAAATCTGGAATTAAAAACGCTATTGGTTAATTGATTTTTACAAGTTATTTCCACACATAGTTGAATTGGAAGTTTGACAAAAGTTTACTGAACTTTAAACGTGATTAGCTAGAGTTAGTGCTGGCAATCGAGCCGGCTCAAACCCAGGACGGTCGGCTCGTCGAGCTTGTCGACGAGTTAGTTTTGGCTCGAGCCGGCTCGCGAGCCTTAGCCTAAACGAGCGAGCCGAACCGAGCCTGTCGAGCCTAAACGAGCCGAGCCAAACGAGCCCAACATAGAAATTTTATTTCGTATATTGAAGTTTTATAACTTTTTGTATTATGTAATTTTAAATTTTTATGAAAAATTTATGTCTATTGTTTTCTTCAATCTAAAATTTTTTTTTGCATGATAACGTTTGTATGTATCGCCTCCATTATGCCAAAGAAACACGAAAACAATAGCGTCGAATCAATATTTCAAAGAAACTCGAAAACAATACCATTGAAACATCGACCAGAAGCATTCAACATATATAACATTCGATTTAAAATCAATTCGTGAAAGAGTTAATAATTAATAATCATGCATTGTACGAATCGAAATATAAACACCGAAATCATTCATTTTGCCAAATAAAAAGTAAAATAAGTTACAAAAAAGTCTTCTAATTGTTCGAAAAGATTACAGAAGAACGAACCTACTCCACACAGGGATCGTCCGATGGAGGTGGAGCAGCTGTGGGTGTGGCCTCCGGCGATATGGTAAAAATTCAAGCCCAGTGTCGGTTTTATGCCTCGTCGAACTACCGATCTAATGTTGAGATGCGGGCATCCATCGTGTCAAGCCGTCGGTGACTCTCTCAAATGAATTCTCCAAAAATTCTTGGTGGTCGTGAAAAAATGCCTCGATGCAGCGGGTTGTTGATTGACGAGGACGACTAGTTGCTTCAGCTTCTTGGTCTTGGTCTTGCTCAGCGCCTTCGTGCTGGAGTGGCTATGATGTCGAACCTGGATGATCGGCTTTGAAGATCCACTCGCCATCGGTGTTTCCACAATACTCATCCTCGCAAGGGTAGATTCGGTATAGGTGTCGACTCTCCTAACCGGGAGAGGTGTCTCGGAGGAAGGAAAGTTGACACCGTCTTGGTGGAAAATTTCCGTCAACAAAAGGTTGAACGACATTGACTTAGATGAGTTTTCAAAAAGATCAATCATCCTTTTTAAAATTACATAACCAACGTTAAAATTGGTTCCAGTGAAAATGTGGTAAAGAACGTGCAAATCCATACCACTCACGTGATCCCTATGACCATCCCTAGGTAGGAGGTTGTAGGAGATCATGTGGTGGACAAGACAGTCGTGACGTTCAAGTCATTGACTTTTGGTTTAGGAGGAAGGTGAGTGTCGAGATTTTTCACAACGGAGCGGAGAAATTGAGTGTACTCACTCGTTTCGACACAAGGAGGCTCGGTGAAAGACTCGTAGTAGTGAGGGGCTCTCTCGTTGCCTATGCAGTTCACCATCTCGTTGAGCTTACGAGACGTGATAGTTATGCGTTCTCCGTACACATAACTAGACACTTGTAAAGGGTTTGGTGAAAACAAAAAATTGGCATAAAACATGCAAATTGGGGTTTCGTAATACGGTCCCCATAATTGAAACAGCTCACACAAACCAACACGATCGAATAACTCGTGAATCAGTAGGTTACTGATGGAATTTGGTTGGAAAACACGGCTTGGAATAATGGACTTGCATTGGAAATCAGATAAAAATTTTTGTTGACATTCTAAATCTAAGTACAAATTAGAATCGAACGAGGGCCCTACAATAGGTTCCTCCGGAATCGAAACTTAGGTAACCTTGGATTTTTTGGAAAATTTACATTTTTTTGTAAACGAGGTCAGTGTCATTTCAAACGAATAAGTAAAATGGAGTAGTAGTGATAGTTACCTCTACACTTGACGATTCGGCATAGACAAGGGCGAAAACACGAAGAAATTGGAGTGGGGCGTCGGAAGTCGTCGAAAACCGTCGAAAAAATGTGATTTTAGGGCACCGGTCTGGGATTAAATGGAGCCTGCGGTCGACACCTAGTTACGGTGTGGTCGACCCTTCTTATGTTGTTGCCACCCTAAAACGCTCTGGAATGAGATGCGGTCGACACCCTAAAATGCTCTGTATTGAACGATGGTCGACCCTTTACTTTGCGGTCGATTCCCTAAAACGCTCTGTATTGAATGATGGTCGACCTCTTTCTATGCGGTCGACACCCTAATACGCTCTGGAAATTCAAGCAGTCGACACCTGCTTGTGCGGTCGACACCCTAAACGTTCTGGCGAAGGTGCAGTCGGCACCTTCGTATATATGTGGTTGACACTATTGCTAAGTGGTCGACACCGTGTAGCATTTCGGTCGACACTTACGCTTATTTCAGGAAAATGAAATACCGAAAGAAGAATGGAAAGTTACTTACATTAGCAAGGTCGACATTTGCATCACTACACCTTAGATGCATCTCAACTAGGTTGGCACTCATCTAAGTGTCAATCATGTGCAAAATATCAAACGATTACAATTGTTAACGTTTACATGAAATCATAAATGTACACGTGTACAAGAAATTAAAAAATTATTGAACTCCTAATGTACAACGTCGCAGCTATTCTTCAAATTCCAAGTTTTTTAACTCCTCTGCAAGTGCGCCCTCTCGTTGTTGGTCCCTCGTGACTGTGTCGCTCCAGTCCTTCATGCAAATGAGTGCTTCCACGAGCTCTCGTGCCAGACTTCCCCGTCGATCCTCGTACACGCGTCCACCTACACTAAAAGCCGACTCTGAAGCTACAGTTGAGACAGACTGTGTTAGTAAATCTTGTTTCATGTTCGAGAGCACGGGAGACATGGCTGCGTTGGATTTCCACTAACCCAATATGTCGAATGCCTCGTCTCGAGAAATTCAAACTCGAGACTCCAAATACATGTCGAGTTTACTCTTATCGAAAACATATGAATGCACATCTCTTTCTAGTTGGGCATTAATAGCATCTATAGGATTTAGTGGTCTTCTGAAACCAGAACTACCACCCGACGTCGATGGCACATCGGACGAAGTATGAGTTCGTGCACAAGAAAATCTAGTTTGGTAAGTATCAAACAAAGTAGCAAGGTCGCTACACAATGTGTTTGGACTGCATACGGGGGCGAAAATCTAGTTTGGTAAGTACCAAACAAAGTATGAGTTCGTCCATTGAAGTTATGATTTCATTAAATTCATCAATTTGTTTATATCTTTCAAAAGTAGAAGTCAATCTTACGAACCACGGAAGCACAAGATGCGTAGTCAGATAATAAATCCCCGAGCATTCTTTGGTGGCTTTAAAAAATGGTTGCAAAAATTTGAGAAATAGATTAGCCATATCAATATTACACATATCCAAAGTAAAACATTGTGTCTTTTGACTAATAAAATCACAAATGATGTTCCAATACGGTCTAGCATTTTCTAACATTATATATGTTGAGTTCCACCGAGTTGAAACATCGGTTTTTAGTTTTCTAGGTTTGAGGTTGGCTGTTTTACAAAATTCTCGATACTCTTGTTGTCGGGCGTTTCACGAAGAAATAAACGAAATTGCACCTCTAATTGCATCAATATGCCGTGATACAAATTGCATGTCATCTTTAACAATCAAATTTAAAATATGGCAAACACACCGCATATGAAAAAGGGAAGACTGAGTACTATTGAAATAATAATATTTTTTAAACTGATTAACACAAAAATCATTAGCGGAAGCATTATCTAACGTAATACTAAAAATTTTATCTCTTATATTGTATTCTTGTAGAATACTAACAATGTATCGATAAATTGTCATACCACTATGAGGGTATTCACAACTCTGAAAATCTAAATTACGTTTATTAAGTTGCCAATTCGCATCAATGAAATGCGAAGTCACAACAATATAGCTAAGTGCATTGGGCGCACTCCACAAATCAGAAGTAATACATATTGACATCGTGAGCGCATGCGAAAATAAAAGAAGCAAGTCATTTTTTATTTTCTCATACAACTTTATTATATCGCCTCACAATGTACTGCGAGGAATTCTCTTAAAGCTTGGATTAATATATTGTTGTATAAATGTTACGATTCCCTCGTGATCAAACATTGAGAGAGGTAACTCTCGTTGTGCCACATATTTTGCAGCACCTTCTCGCATTCTATCATGCGAATAAACGAAATTTCCTGTACCAAGAGTGTTTAATTGCAATTGCATACGATCTTTCGAGTGCAAGTGCTCGTGATATTTTTTGTAATATCACTTCATCGTGATATTTAAGGAGGGAGATGAAGTGTTTTTAAAAGTTTCGTCATTCAAGGGTATGATGAGGTTTGGACAGAAGGGAAAGTTAGCACCAAGATTCATTGGATCATTTAACATTTTGAAGACAGTGGGAAACATGGCTTATATGTTGCAATTACCAGAAAACTTGGCAGGAGTCCACAATGTGTTTCATGTGTCAATGTTAAGGAAATGCATTCGTGATCCATCTCAAGTGGTGAAAGCATAACAGATAGAAATAGAGCCAACTATGAGTTATGAGGAGCAGCCAATAAGGATACTGTATACGAAAATTAAGGTGTTGCGTAATAAGCAAATTCCATTGGTGAAAGTTCTATGGCGAAATCATAAAGTGGAAGAAGCTACCTAGGAAAGAGAACAAGAAATATGAAGGAAAAGTATCCAGATATGAAAATATGACGATTTTCAGTAGCTTTGTAACTGTATTTTTGTAATTGTATTTTTTTCTTGCTTTATATTAAGATCGTACTTTTTTTATTTTTAAAGGATGATATTTTGTTTCTAATTTACTATACTTTTTTATTGAATAAAACGTTTAACATTATACTCAATTTACAATTCATTTATAATTTTTATTTTCGGTTTTGCCATCTCAGTTAGGCTGGCCACCTTTAGATTTTGGGAGGTTCATTGAAGCTTCTAGATTATTTTGGGATTCTTGTGTGACAATGTTGAATCCCACGAATATCTCTTTCTTCGCATCCGATCGTTGTGGGTCTGGGGTGGATACTCTTCCGGGACATGATTTCTTGTTATGCAACTCATCTTGCCGATGCAAGTTGATTTTCTAATACTTGAGCATAAGTATGACTATCAACGAAGATTTTAATTTGAATTTTTTTTTCATCGTGCATCTTTGAAGCATGAAGACGCTATAGACATCCTTCTATGCACACTGCTGTTAGTTGCTTAGGATCACTTCTTTTGAAGGTGATCTCGTATCTATTTGACAAGAATTTTTTGTAATTTCATATTTTAAATCCTTAACAGATTTATACTTTTTAACGTGATAAAGCTCGCTCTCGACCGTCACTAGCAAGCTTAAAACTTTGTTTCCATCATCATCGTCCGAGTCGAGGGGCGTAGTTAAAACCATCATATTTGCCCCATATGAGGAAGATTGAATCTCTACATTATATCCATTATCAAACGGTTGAAAGTGAGGCATATAGGTATTGGGTTCGTATTCCCCAATCCATATTTGGTTCATTTTTTTTACTTCGTCGACGTTCCTCGTTGTATCTAGCCACCAATTGCTCGAGCTACTGGCCATTATAGCAGATATAAAATTTTCTAATATATGTATGTAACATCCTTTTTTTTTACATAAAATTTTCAATTTTGGAAAGACGTTTGACTTTAAATTCTTTTCGTAAAACTCAGCGGAAGCATTTAGATAAAATTGTGAAAAATCCATCATTTATTCAAGCCAAACATAACATCATACATATAAAACATATTTATAAAACGTTTAGTAAACATGTTTATAAACATTGTTTGAAACTAAACACTCCAAAATACATCAAAACATCTCTTGACATCCCCACGGGTCGGCACTTAACGATTCAAGCTTCCCACACTGGATCTGTCTCCTCCACGTCATGATTGTCACATCAAACAGGGAGGGCTAAGCCCCTCACCTTCATCTTCATCACCTACATCACAAAGCATAACTTATGAGCCTAAAGCTCAGTAAGAAATCTCATGAACTTACATGCCTAACATGCTCGTGCTTTCGTAAATACATACAATTCATTTTGTTCTTTATCGTTCTCGTTTACTTGACCTGGCTTTCCACCCCGTGACCGCCCTGACCACAGACCCCAGCAGGTAGCCCCCAGGCCCTCTCGACCCAGAAAGCACAGACCCTCTCGACCCAGAAAGCTCAGGCCCTCGCGACCCGACTTTTACCTGTGTGCCCTGATCAAAAGCTCCACCCCGTGGTTCCACCAAGATCCATCACATTTTCGGTTACCACCCTGTGACATCACCTGGCCCTCTCGACCAAGCTTACCACCCCGTGGCTTCATCCCATTGTTTCAATTTTACATACATTAATGCATCGAATGCCGGAGACGTCTCATACCATCCTGACATCCGGTTGGGTGACATTTTGAAAACATGCATGGAAAACATTTTCGTTCTTTTCTTAAAACATGATGCATGAGCATGATCATGAGCATACATATGCATGACATATTAAAAATAACTCAATCATATACAAACGTACAATAAGCAAGCGTCTCTCTGTAACATGAATAACATTTATAGACTTTCTTAGCATAATTATACTCATAAAGCAATTTACACATCAAATATCAAACATCAATCAATGTCAATCAAACCCAAAGCACTTGGGTCGGTGTACAGTGCGATACACCCCAACAGAATATTATCATTATTATACTTATAATTATTAATTAAATAAATTACTCATACTTAACTTCATTCTTTGTGATGTAGTCCCCTAAGGGGCCAAAGACAGACAATGATTTACTTACCTTAACCGCTATCTTGAATTAATCCACTTGAGTCCCTTTTAATCCAATTGGTAACCTAAACGTATAGATTATTCAAGGATTAGAAATCATGTAACATGACCTGTTTATTGTATAAAGTCATAACCTACTATTCCAACTTCAAACAACTATAACTTCCTTGATAATAATTCATTTCTGATGATTAAAGTGTCAAATTGTTCCTTAAAGAGTCCACTATAACTTCTTAGAAGACACCAAATTCAGAAAACGAGAGTATGCATTGCTTAAAATCCAGAACCGGTCGACCGCTTAAATCAAGGTGTCGACCGCTGTTCATAAACAGAGAGCATGCATTCTGAAATCGGGAACTGGTCGACCGGTACATGACGGTCGACCTGACTTACAAAACGATCGTCCAAATTCCTCTCTCAATTTTCGTCTACTAACTTGCAACATCCATAACTTTGTCTACAAAGCTCCAAATTGAGTGATTCAAACGGTTATAGATCACTCTAAGACTTTAACTCTTATGAAGGAAGCAAACTCTAATTCGTACTACTTATCAACAGAATTTTCCAAAACTTTAGCTTTGTACATAATCGACTTTTGTCACATCTCTTGACATGAAATCATTCATTTTTATCCATCAATTCAAGTAATACCATTATTTTATCATCACTAACTTAAGAGAAACTCAAAGAATAGATGAATACCTTGAACTTAAACCTTCACGAAAATTCAGAGAGAACTTAGATAATAATTCATTTCTTGCAGAAACATGGCAGCCAAATATCTTTTATGCCTTTCATTAATTAAAAATAATATTTCCTTTACGTCCATAAATCAGATTCGTCCAAGTTTTGGCTGACCTTTCATTTCATTAATAAAAAACAATATTTCTTTTACGTTCATAAATCAGATTCGTCCAAGTTTTGGCTGACCTTTCAACTTACGTCGGTGAAGGTGTCGACCGTTACTCCATTGTGGTCGACCGTTTAATAAGGTGTCGACCGATACTCCATTGCGGTCGACCGTTTAACTAAAGTGTCGACCGCTACTCCATTGCGGTCGACTGTTTAACTAAAGTGTCGACCGCATAACCAAAGGGGTCAACCTGCTTAACTACTATTTCCTATATTACTTTCAACCTACTAACCTACTAACACTCTCAATACTTTAATACCTCTATATATCACCAATATATATAAAAAAGAAATCTTTAACACTTTAACCTTAAATCACAAATCTTATAAACAAACGAGGGTTGTTACAATGTATCTCACAATTTGTAGGGGTGAGCATAATAAAATCGAAACCGGTTAAAAAAACCCGAAAAAAATCGGTTTTGCAAATTAAAACTTACTGCTTCGGTTTAAGATATAAAAAACCGAAAGTTTTTTATTACTTTTCGGTTAATCCACTTAAAACCGATAAAAAACCGAACCTAAAGTTTTAATTATTATTTTAAAATCAAAAGTTTTGATAGTCGGCTGCCCTAACCCTAACCGATAAAATCTAAAAGCAATGCCTCTCGTCGCCCGCCTCTTGTTGCCTCTCGCCGCCTCTCGCCGCCTCTCCTCGATTAAGGGCTTATGCTTATCGAATGCCCTTATCGAATGCCCTTGATGTCTGCTGAGAGCACTTTTCACTGATGTCAAGCGTTAAGGCACCACAGACCAGTAAGTTGATTCTTTACATTCTTGCATGGAGCAGTAAGTTGCGTCACTGAAAAATCTTTGTCTAGGAAAGCAAAGTGAGCAGCGTCGTCTATGCCCTTCTTTTGACTTTTGAGAACGTAACTGATTTCATCACTTGACTAGTAGAGCTAGGAATGAAAGATGATTGTCAGCATCTACTAGGAAGCTCTTTTTGATTATTTAAGCGCTTCACTCCGGGAAATTGTCTCTCGTCGCTCGGTTTAGTCGTTTCAAATCTAATTTTATTTTTTATTGCTAGCATAACATAAGACATTATTATCTCGCTATTTTATTGTTCCTATTTTCGTTCTAATTTGTGTTGATTCGTACGGAGTTGTTTTTGTGTTTTGATTTCAAATCTGATTTTAATTTATTTTGTAAGCTGCATTTTAAGTTGTTTTGTAAGCTGCATCTGATTTTAAGAGCATTTGCTTGCTCTTTTTGTAAGTGTAGGTAATGTTGATAGTTTATCTTTGTTATATGATTTTTCTATCAATGATGTTCATATCTTTTTAATTTATTCGTTGTTTTATGATTGAAAATTTTAGTGAAACTCAAGCTTTATAGAGCAATACTCCTGCCTCTACTTCTATTGGAAGGAAGAGAAAAAAAATCAGATGTGTGGAAGCATTTTACTATTATTGAAAGTGATGATCCTAACAATCCTAGAGCAAAATGTAACCATTGTTCACAAATATATGCATGTCATACATCAAAGAATGAGACAACTAATTTGAAAAAACACATGCAGAATTCCAAAATATATATATTATTTTGTGTAGCAAGTAAAACCGAAACCGAACCGAAATATTCGGTTAAGTTTAGGTTCGATTTTTATGTATATTTTCAACTAATCGGTTCAAAGTTCTAAAACCGAAAACTAGTCGGTTCGGTTTCAATTTCAATAAAAACCAAACCGAACCGGTAAATGCTCACCCATAACAATTTGTCATTGTTTTCGAATGTACCATTTTCAATATAAGGATAATCCAATTTATAGATTTTTCATGGGTTTGGATGCAATATGCATATGTTGGGAGGTCATTGTGTTTGATTGAGAGTCACTGGGTCTGATACGGAATCATAATGTGTTTGATATAGTTGCAATACGTCCGAGAAACTCAAATTTATTTTTTTTATAAACTTATGTCCAAATGAGGCTTTTTACATGACACTCAAGCCTTTTTTGGAGATTTTACTCTCATAAAAGACTAGGCTTCTTCTTTCATTAGTCGCAAGAAAGTGGGAGGTAAAAGAGAAATTAAGAGAAGTATGAGAGAGAAAGAAAGAAAAACTCCAGTAACCGCTTGCAGGAGCGCCGCAGTGGCGGTGAACACCGTCACCACCAAAGGAAAAAGGACGTTACAAGCTTTGATTTGAGGGATCGTGTGTCGATTTTTGTTCGCCCGTTTGAAAGAAACGCTCGTCGGGAATTCGTCTGACCTAGCGTTTATGTTTCACTCTCTCCTCGAGTCGTGGCACCAATGAAAGGCTTCAAATCAAGAGATCGTCTACAGTACACAACCATTGTTGGCGGTTTGATTACCTATTCTTTCTGGTACGAACAACACAAACCAATTCTTGGCTGAGTAACAAAAGCTGACCAAATTAGAATTCAGACATGTCGTCCATTTTACACTGCCCACCCAATCCAACGCAAACTCGCGAAGGCCATGCAAATTAACCAGCTCAAGCCTGAGTCCACGATTCTCGCTAAACTCATATTTACCGAAATTAGAAACCCGTTACTAAAAGCAAATAGATCTTAAGAAGATGAAAATGAAGGATAGACCCATAAGGTTCCCGGATCCTCCAATTAACTGCTTCTGAACTCTTCGTCAAACCGCCAAATGATTGGAACGTCTCTTTTCTGCTTCAGATGTATGGAATGTTACTAGTTCCTTTAGCTTTAACTGTTCTTTAGATTGCTTAAGTTTTCTCCATTTTTTTTAAATCTTAATATTTTATGGATTGAGACTTCATGAGTGTTGGCGCTAGACCTCGTCGCTTTCATTTCCAACCCATTAATGAAAACCAACTCGAACTCGAAGATTGGATCGATCATCAGATGGTTATTTTTTTGTTGAAACCCGAAGAAAACCGACCCGCGATTAACCGAATTTATGTGAGTCGGTTTTCGGTTAATTTTACTAAAACTCGATCCAACCCGTTTTTTGTCAAAATGTTATTTGTTTACTCAAAGTTTTATAAAATAAACTTTTGAAATCCTAGAATAAATTACAAGAGAAGACAAACAAGCACTAGTTGGTTCGGTTTAGTTTCACCATGGTTTTGAACCGGGCCGTACACTTCTAGTTTACTCGAGTATTGAGTCTGGTAAATATTTACTCGAGACTCAACTGGTTTTCATTATTCGATTTTGATTTTATAAAAACTGAAATAATAAAATTATAAATTTATCTAAATGTATTTTGGTTTGGTTGTGAAACTTTTTATTAGATTCTTTGGCAGTTCAAGTTTGTCGGACTAACTAGATTTAGATTGATTATATTTATTACGTGGTTTGCTAAGGTTTTCACGGTTTTTTATTTTCAAAACTGTGACCAAACCGGAAACAGATCCAAAGAGGCTCGATCTGCATAGTACGGTTTAAACCTAAGGTCTAGTCTATGTAGGAATTTTCTTTTGAGCTCTTAAAATATATATGAATAATTTTGTTGTCATAAAACATAACTCTCTAATTAATTCAAATTACATATCATGGATATGCATAGGGTGAGTGGCTTGCGAAACCCGACACAACACGCTCCAAACCCACTTCAAACTCGCTCTAAACCCGAAGCCCAACCCGAATAAAAAACTGAATCTTAACCGAACCCAACCCGTCATATATGGGTCGGATATGAATCGGATATCAAAATTGATCGGATACGCTTCAGGTTAAAAATTTCCAAAATCGAACCCGCCGGATCGGTTATTTTTTAGAAAATAACCGAACCGAATCCGTGGGTCCCACCCCTACCTGCTGCTGGAACTGTGCCAAAAAAGGTTTTGTTTGGGTTTTGCTTTAATTTTTTTTCTAAAATAAAGATATTTTTAATTAAGAAAATCACAATTTCAAAATAATTTTTTTAATTATTAATTTAATATTTAATTTTTGGTTAAAGGTTGACCAAAAAGTCAAAAACTATAGTGGAAGTAAAATAAAAAACCCGACCTGAATACTTTTTAAGAAATACAAGAACAAAAATAACTCGAACCAACACCTCGACCAGTCGGCTTGGCTAAGACCAAAAAAGACTCGTTGGAGGTTGAGGTCACACTATTGATAATCTTTTTTTAAGGAAAAACCATATGTTTTAGGTGATTTTGCTAACCAAAATACTGAAAATACGTTCATCACCACATACTTAAAGGGTAAATGAGATAATTTACGCAATTATCTTCCTAATTATTCATTTAACCATATACGCTCGTTTATCTAATCTGGCACTATATTCTAATCCAACGGTGGCTGTGGAGACTCAATGACCACTACCGTGGAGCAACCTCCACGTTATATACTCCGCTAGTCCCCGTCGTATCGTTCAATACTATCAAGGTTGCAGATCCTGACCCTCCGATCATTTCGAGTAGGTGAGTTTGCAACGTACATCATTTATTTAAATAAATAAATAAGTATTTAATGTCTAAGTGGATGGGGGGTCGCTTTCATGGGGAAATAGCATAATTGTGAAACAATGTGCAAGTTTAGCAGTATCTGTCTTTTCACACCCATCAAAATAAGTAATTAGAAAACGACCCCACATCTCTTTTATTGCATTCGCGGGCTCCACCCTCGGCCCTACCTACTTTAATCGTACGTCGCCCTACGCAATTGCACTCACAGATTGCCATTAATAGCAAAAATACCCTCAAATCATTGCCATCTCGCCAACTCGAAATTTCAAATTAAAAAACTGTTTAAAAATCTTCTTTATCTGAACCATGATTAACGTTTATTATTTGATGTCCTTTCGTCGAATTAAATAATAGTATTAAAGGGAATCTTGAAAAGGAGCACACGCTATTCGAATGAGTGGCCGTCACGGCGGCCGAGACGCCCCGGTATTCCTTCGGCCACCGTCTCTCACGGCCGTCGTTTTCATCGTTAGGTTTGGCGAGAAAAATAAAAAAAGTTCCTAAAAAGAAGTAAAAGGTGAAAGAGGATAGTAAAAAGTAGGTAATCAGCTTTTGCTTTGTTCCCTCTTCAGAAGCAGTCGCCGTCCCGAAAGAGAACCGAGCATCACCCAGACGGTAAATCAATTAAAAACCTCATTCATTATATAATCCACCTCGTTACATTTATTGATTACGTTGAGAATAAGAGCGACGACATGATTCCATATTTACTTTTACTAAATTACAATGAATAATGTAATCAATTAATTACTTTTAATGTATTAAATTTTACTTATAATTATTTAACGTATTAATATGTCTTTTCAAAAGATTGGCATTTTATCATAAGTATTTTACAACCATGAGTAAGAAAATAAAAGAGTGAAATTTGCCTTAATTTTTATAAAATTGTTTGCATTTAAAAGTAAATTAAATAAAAACAAACTCCCAAAATTTTTCAAGGTTTCTCCTCTAACAGAGACGCTAGACCGGTGACGACCTTAGCCCCTCTTTCAACGCTCCTCGGCTTGATCGCCGGGGGTTCCCACGCCGGGAAAAATTCTGGCGTCTTCTCGTTCTTCTCCAGATTTTTTGGAGGTTGCGATCTATCTGGATCGAAGATTTTGTCGGAATCCGGGGTCTGTTCGCCGGAGATCAATCCATAATCGCTACAATCGTTTTCTCCCCTCGCCTTCTCATCCTTGGTCGGAACTCCAATCTGGCCTCGGGTCTCTGATTCGTTTGCCTCCGCCTTTTCGGACGGAATTCGCTTAGAGGTTCTGATCGGAGGAGACAACCATTTGGCTTGCATGTACTCCGATTTCCTCCATGGAGGAAGGTGCATACCTTTCTTCTTCAAGCTACATTTTGCAGCCTCTGATACAATTGAAACGATTTGGCCGAGACGATCGGGTTTCCCGACGAAAATGGCCGGGAGAGAATGAAGGATTACTTTGTATGTTCCAGACGGCCTGGCTATTTCGAACTCCGATCTAAAATCTATGTCGACTACAAATCTATCTCCTTCCAGAATGACATCAATGTATTCATATGCACCTAATCGAAGAAATTAAAATTAAAATCTTCCATTTTCGTTGATCGACTGATAAAAAGAAGAATGAAATTGACAGAGGACGTAGTACCAGCTGGGAAGGATGCCTTTTTCTCCCATTTGGATTTACAGACAGAACAGTCGTAGCCGAGAGACGAAAGACCTTCGGCAACGATCTGTCGTAATTCTTCTTTTTGTCTGATAGTTCTACTCTTCATCTCCACGACCTTCGCAGCGTCGGCTAAGAGGTTTCTCTCAATCACGCTCGCGCAAGGAATCAAGCTCTGTTCACAAGTTCTTAGCAATGAGAAAGCTTCTTAAGAAGTTCATCGCAATTCAGAATTGGGATCCTCAATTACCTTAAGGAAATCGCAGGCATCTCCATTGGAAGAGGCGGAGCCCGTTAATTCTCCAAAGCTACCCAGGACGTCGAACTCGTCGTCGGAGCTGTCATTACTGGAGGCGTTAAAGCAATTGCAGCGATTGCGGCCGCATTTCCAAGCTACAGCCTGTGGGTGCTTCTCGCCACTCTCCTCGATGAAACTACGCACCATTTTATCCAGACAAACTGACGTAGGTTCGAAATCGAAACCTCCATCTTTGCTCGGGCAAATTGTGGTTTCGCCTGCGCTCGTCTTCTCCGACGATGAATTCCTAAGAACGCTCGGAAACGGCCGATCAAAAAGTCTCCTCAGACGAGATTTCAGCACTGGTTTCGCCGAATCTGCCCGAACTGATTCTCCTGCTGCCCGAAAATCGATATCGATGGGTTGGATTTTCATTGGAAACGGCCTTGCCAAAGAGAAACCCCTACGATTTGTTTTCCTCAGAGATCAAAGCGATGATAACGGATTTTGCTTCAAACAAACGAGCTGACCTTCTGTTTTTCTCAGTTTCACAAAGTACCTCTCGCAGAAGCTCCCTCGTCAGAGCTGCTCCATTTCAGACCTTAATAATGAACGAGGATAGGCATTTAAACTCACGAAACTCATAGCAACTAAATCCATAAAAGTGAACCTAAACTCGACGCCATCGATTCTCGAACAGAAATCGATTCCCGTCCAAAACTAGAAATTCACAGTTTCATCAATGGCTAATACCATAGATTAGCTCGAAATTGACGTTACTGCTCTGCAATTTCCCTCAAATTCATCATAACTTTTCTCTTCACATATAAACTTAAATATCCCCTGCGATTTCAGCCCGAAACGAAAAATTAGATCCTAGAAGAACTCTAGGACGGCAAAATAATATATCATCCCTATTCTCCACAAAAAAAAATTCTGGAATGACTTCGTCAATGGGCAACGGAAGAGTGAATATCAGAGTTTACTGGCGACGATGATCAGAAATATGAAACTCTGGATAAGATCCAGCGAAACAATTCGCGGGATGATAATTTCACGGCGATTTAGTGTTGGCCGGAGAAGACGGGAAGTTCACAATTTGATGTCGGTCGGTCGCGAGGTCGAGGTTCTGAAATTTGCGACCCCGAAGCTAGGGTTTATATAGGATAAGTTAAGGTGACGAGGCATTGCTGACAAGGATCAATATTGCCACGTAGATTATTACGTGGCAAGTAGCTAACACGTGCCACTCACCTTCTAAGCTGAAATATGGTTATATCCTTGGGCAAATCGGATAAAACAATCCGTGTGATGTGGGTCCCAAGGGGGCTACATTAGCCTGCATGTGCGCCTACGGTGTGCCTAGACTTTTATTGTATGTAAAGTAATTAAAATGTGTAATGATTTTTCTTTATTTTCTTTTTGACTAATTCACTGAAAAAGAAACTAATTATTATATTAACAATAGTTATTATTGTTTTTCTTTTGTGGAATACTTATTTGTCTGTTGCAAGTAACCCACAAGCAAAGCTTCAAATCGCTACTTTGCCTGAGTATCTACTTTTCTTCCACACCATCACCAACCAATCTTAATTTAATTATTTTTAATTTAATAATCTTGGTTGAATCAAAGCTACACCTTGCCTAATTATTCGACGGTGTGATGCTTCGTTTCCCGAGGTTATACCAAATGACATGTAATTATCTTATAATAAGGTCGTGTATTATTTATATATATTTTAAAGAGAGTTTATTTATTTTCTTTTTTCTAGACCCATCATTTCATCTTTAAAGCTCTTTTTACGGAACGTGGAGTTACATTATTAGGCTTTTTCAAATGAATTTACTTTTTCTGACTTTGAGAAAGCTGCATTCCTTTATATTGCTTTCTGTTTGGCCGGAGAGAAAATGAAAATTAAACAAAATTGTATAATTCTTTTTTAAAGTAGAATGGCTATTCTTCGTGGAATGATTATGTCTTCTGAGCAAAATCATATTCCCAAAACAAGATAAGCTTCGTGCCTTCTCTCCCATGGGGGTCCTTGTGCTTCCTTCACCCATTGGCCGATCCGATTCACAATCTACATGTATGTAATTAATGTCATGATATAAGCCCGTCAAATCTGGTTCATGTCACGCATGCCTGCGATCATCTGGTATCAAATTTAAAAATAAAATGGAAATAAATATTCCTTTAAGATGCAAATGGTTCCTAAGGTTGAGACAATGACGAAGGTCATTTTTCATAAGAAAATTTAAACTCCACCGTTTTTGCATTAACTAAGGTATTCAACATTTGGAATGAAAACAGAGACGGAGAATCAACACTTTTAAATCGGTCTTGTGGGCAAGAGAATTGTTCATAAAATACTCATGCATCGAACGTACATCAAAGCATAGAGAATTGGACAACAAATACAGCATACTCGCATGATAGTGCGCATGATGCAGTACAATCAGGCACGATGTTTGTACATTCGAAACCCAACGAGGAGTGCTCTTATAATGCACAAAGAAGTGATTGAATTTCTCACCAATCCCACCAAACGGAACTCGTAAAAACGACCAATTGGAGGGTAGAAAAGAAGAGCATCAAATGGGGGCAGATGATTTCAAAGAGTAGACTCCATTACAAGGATAAAAATAAAAGGGAAAGAGCTATCAACTACACAACTGGATTAATCAGAGGAGAGTAGTTAAAATCCATTGTCCCAACTCATTGTCTCTGCCCTACGCCTAACCTCGTTTATTCTCCAAGTTAAACCCCCTCTTTTATTCTATTTTTAATTAAATACGCAAATAATCTCAACGAATTCTCCCACCTGACCCCACCTCTTCTCTTTTTCTTCTCCTCTTATCCCTTGCTTCGCGTTGTTTATCCACTTCCACCAGAACTCGACATTTAATGATATGTATATACGTATGCGTATGATTTTCTGGTCTTTCGCAGCTTCTTTGGTTGAGTTTACGTGAAAGAGTTCATATCTTGATTCTCCTATTATTTTGGGCAAAACTTGGGGTCTAAACGGCAAAAGAAAAAGAAAATAAAAAAGGGAAGTTGATTTTGTTAAATGAAAGGGAGGACGAGGACGAAGAGATAAAGGTGTTTGGAAAGGAGAGGAGTGGGCGCTGGGCCTCGTCTCCTATCCCAAGAATATGTAGCTGTTTTACCCACCATTATTGCACAGTTGATCTGCTTCATCATGGGGTTGGTGGGCCCTTCTTGTGGGGTTTTCAGTGGGACCCTTACGGGTCATCTTATTCCAAATGGCCATAATTACTTGTCAAACCAAAGCTACCGTGATTGAAACCAGGGCCTTCCTGTTTTAAAGAGGAGACCCAAGTAGTTTCAAGCCCAGTTGTGGCAGAACCATAATGCCTAGTTCCACCACGCTGTTACAACGTGTAGTTCCATCAGCACAAGTGTCGTCAGAAATCAAATAACAGCTAAATAGAGTGTTACCCCAGTTGAAATTAAACTCAACGAGAACACCAGCGGTTGCTGGGAGATCACAGGTTCCAAGAGTTCCCCGCCCCCCGGAGTCTGAGATTGCACGGCCTATGGCTTGAAGGCCGGTGATATTCCAATATTCAACGGGAATAGTAATTGATGGAAGGGATAATGAACTTGAATATTAAGGTTTAAAAATGACAATTCAAAAGTAAAAAAGCATTTTTTTAATAAAATGAGAACGTCATTTGCCACAATGGAGCCTCAATCCTGTAAATTTTCTGTCCATCCCTTTCCGTTCCTAAATTCCAATCAAGGGTTTGCTTTAGGGTTCCAGTTTTTCTTCTATTTCAGATAGATCGGCGATCTTCTTCACCGTATTTCTCTGCCCACTGAACAATTTGCATCGGAACGCACCGGTAATCTCATTTTACTTGCAATCTGGCTTTCAAATATTAATTTCCTTTTATAACTATGGGAGGTTCGAATCGTTCGTGGATATTAGGTTAATTTCTCTACTACTGGTTCATTGGAGTCATTTCGGCGGGTTAGTCTTAGGTGTTTCGTATGTTTTTGAAATTTTAGCGATTTCTTTTGCAGAAGAATGGGAGCTATGATGTCAAAGTTTTGGTTTATGATGTTTCCTGCCAAAGAATATAAAATTGTGGTTGTTGGATTGGATAATGCTGGAAAGACCACGACTCTTTACAAATTACACTTAGGAGAGGTTGTCACCACGCATCCTACTGTCGGGAGCAATGTAGAAGAGCTTGTCTACAAGAATATCCGATTCGAGGTGCGATCTCGGTCTCTATAAAGGTTTTGTTGTTCATAATTTATCGTATTTCAAGTCATTTTTCTTCCTAATTTTCGTTTCTTTATTGGACTTGACGATCTTGTTCTATTGACTTTTAGTTTTTGAAAAAATTGGTTTTTGGATTCATATTTATATTTCTTTATCATAATTTTTCAAATCCTGTTCATAACTTGTGCAGATTAAATTAGGCTAAAATATGTTATGAGATAAAAAGTATTTGTAATAATTTAAAAAACTAGACTTTACCAAACCTACCAGATGGTTCGATTCACCATTTTTTCGTTGTAGCCAAAATTCATTCTGGTTTTAGATTCAGGCGTATTTTGCGGCAATGTCTCTGCTATGAGTTTTTAAAAATTAGATCAAAATGAGTCTGAATGTATCTTGTTGAAGCTTCATATTTTTGCTTTGAAGAAGATTCCATACTCTAAACGTTATGCCATTATTCCATAGATTATTTTGTTACGAACCCAATAACAATCATAAGATAAAGACCAGAGAAATTTCAAAATAAACAGTTAGAGAAATTTCTCAGCTCTACCTAAATAGGAAGCTCATCTTTTTATCTTTCCCAGTGAAATTTGTTACGACTCTATCATCTTCATTGACGAGAATAATTTTCAACTGTGTGATTATTTAGATAGCCAGTGCTTATGGTTTTCGACAAAGGGTTATTCTTTTGTTGTCATCTGGCTGCAGAGTTGATCATACGTAATTTAAAATCTCAAACCTTCTGGAGTCTGCCTGGTCATACGTTCTTTTCTGTCTATTTCTCTACTTGCTGGGAGATAGGGGATGTCACTTGACTCACAAAACATAGTCGGGGATAATCGTCTAAATTGCTTCATAGAACTAAACTTGTTCTTGACGTAATATGTATCAGGTTTGGGATCTTGGGGGGCAGGAAAGGCTGAGAACTTCTTGGGCGACGTATTACAGAGGAACTCATGCAGTGATGGTGGTGATAGACAGCACGGATCGGGGCAGAGTGTCCATCGTGAAGGATGAGCTCTTCAGATTGCTTGGAAATGAGGATCTCCAGCACGCTCTTCTCCTTGTTTTTGCCAACAAACAAGATCTCAAAGATGCCATGACTCCGGCAGAGATAACCGACGCCCTCTCTCTTCACAGCATCAAGAATCACGATTGGCATATCCAGGCCTGCTCTGCTCTCACCGGAGATGGGTTGTACGACGGCTTAGGGTGGATCGCCCAGCGGGTCTCTGGCAATTCACCCACTTAAAGTACCAGAAGAAGTGCTGAATAAGCTTGTGCATTGGAGATTGGTGGACATTCTGGAGCTCACAGGTTAGTGCCATGTTTTCCTGTTTGATTGAGTGCATCGCCCATTACACTCGACACACAAGATGTATATTTACAGAGACTTAACGTAATGAACTTTATTATCCGTAGTTAAAAGAGGGAGGGAATTGATGGCAAATCGGTGCTCTCCCTCTCTCAGCAATCGCCCAGGGCTGATTATTCGCCTCCTCCTTTGGCAATTAGGGTGTGAAAAGAACCTCACATCATCTTTACAAAAACTCAACCATTTCTTAGCAACTAAGGCACAATCTCTCTGGATTTTCGATTTTAGCACAACATATCACAATCGACGAATTTCTTGAATTTGTTGTGAAGGTCAGCCCTAATATTGGCAGCGGATCTCTCTCCAAGATTCAAAGTCAAAACAATTTCCCCTTTTAGATGGTGTTGCTTTTAAATTTCGATATATACCTTTAAATTGGAATTTAAATTTATTTTTAATTTCATATAAATTTATTGTGGATTGTTCTATTTTAATGATTGAATTAAGCATGTTATTATTTGTTCATGCATAGTGAAATGAGTAATACAACATTGTTGATGTCTTCTTTGAGTTTTGAATTCCTAAATCATTAATTAATTCATTATGTATAAAAATGAGTAAGAAGACAATAGATGTTTGTGTCCCTCGGTTTTGAATCCTTTAATTCAATTAGTGTATTTTGAGCTATTACTGTCTAGGTGAATATTATTTTGACTCGCTGCCTAAGCGTATTTTGGACGACTATTGCTGGAGTGTTGATTATTTTAGCTACCACTACTTAAGTGTAACATTGCATGTCACGTCATTTATTTTATCATATTCATTCATAACTTGTTTGTTTTAAATTTATTTATTATTAAATTTAAAATTATTTTCAATTGAGTTGTTGGTTGGTTCATCGCAATTAATATATTTATTATTAGTTCTCACATTATGATTAGAATAGATTTTTTATTTGAGGGTTGTGATTGATCTTGTAAATTGAGTTTGGCTCATAAAATTTATATTATATTTTTCCGTTGTAAATTTTTTATCAAGTCAAAAGAGTTGGACGATTTGTCCCATTTGGGTCGAGTCGATCTTAGTTCTATCGTGGGTGCATTTTGAGGCGTGATAGAAAATTCAAAACCCGAGCTCAATGTTCCGAATTTGAAAAATATATATTTAACAGATAGCATATGTAAGTATGGATATTATTTTGGAGATTATTAGGAAATTCAATGATACTAAATACCATCGAAGATATGAATTGAAAGATTTACGAAATAAGATTAGAATATGTTTGGAGGATATTGATTGGGAGGCAAGGGGAATGGATCCAATGAGAAATTACAAATTTTGTAAAGTCAAAATAGTCGACAGTGGAGAAGTGATGCAACATTACACTAGATACAAAAGTTGTCATTAATGAAAGCTAAGTTTAACTGTCATTATAGGCTCCCTCTGTCTCATAATCGGTGTTCAACGAGGAACCGACAACACATCGTATTTACGTGTCTTCCTCGATTATAGTCTCAACCGAAAGGGCCACATATGTCTCAACAGAACCACAAACAGAACACACATCACATGACATGTCTGCGAGTTCTTCGTCGAGCCATCCAATTTTTTCATTCCTCATTCTAACTCTTCAATTCGCCTTACCCCGCATCTCTCTCACTCCTCTTCATCTTGTGCTTTGCCTCACTCTGCTAGAGCTTCGTCCTCCATCTTCTCCTTTCTTACCCGTCAACATCCCAACACTACACACTAGTGAGGGAACAATCAACGCTTGTAATATGATGACAAGGTCTAAGACTTTGGTCATCTTCTTTGAGATTTTCGTAACTCGTAGGCATTGAATCTCAGCCAATCTCACTCTAACATTGTGACTAGGACAAGTACGTTAGCGTGTAAACCGACACTACTCCCATGGGGGCTGGCCCGAATAGGCCCCATGTTACGATGCTCGTAAGAGAACTAGTGGATTCTGTTTATTCGGATCAAACTTAGTGTCTTGGTATTTTACTATGCAGAAATCCATCTCCCAATCGGGTACATAATTTGAAGATAGAAGCAGCGGAAATACTTGGACTACTTATTCTATGTGACAACTTGAGTGCCTCGAATCTTGCTTCATATCTTGTGTTACACTCCAAGTCCAAGCATGTAAAATTAAATTCTCACGCCTTGTGGAAATGCAAATTGCAGATGCTCTCACCAAGGCTTTACTGCTTTTCTCTTCTTCAAAGTTCACATTCAATATCTTTGACTTGGAGCCTTGCTCTTGAGGATGCTGCCGATCCCCTGTTTTGTTGCAGCTCGCACACGTGTTATGTTTAATTTTAATTCTAGTGAGATGATCTTCATACGAGAGCGACATGTCGTTACCACAAGTGTACGACATGTCGTTTATATCCAAAAAACAACATGTCGGTCCTTAGCAGATGACACGCTATTCATTTTAAACAAATGACATGTGGTTTGGCAAAAAACAGGTCAGTCATTTTAAACTGGCTGATGTTTGCTGAGCTGATTCGGGTTGCAGCGCAGCACAAACAGTTTTCGAAGATGGAGGATCTGTGTTTCTGATTCCTTCTTCGTGTGGTCGACGATGCATCTCCTTTACCATCCAATACCTCTGAGTTTACGAGGACCGTAATTTGATTCCTTGCGCCATCTCCTTCGATTCTGTGTCTTCTTCGAAGAAAGCGTGATAATGGGGCGTCGATTTTTCGCGATTAGGATTTTCCAAAGTAATGATGTTCTTTTCTATTAACGCTTCTCTTGCAGACTTCTCTGCGCACAACAATGGTGTTGGGAGATTTTCGCATTTGAGCTCTATTATTTGAATTGATTTCAGGATTAGATTCTGTACTGAATCTTGCAAGACGTTCTTGCTCGACCTGGACACAATCTACCAATGCCAACATTCTGGAATCTTCTTCGTCGTCACTCGATAAGAAATTTTCGTGACTCCGTTATTCTGAAACTTGAATCTGTTTGGTAGCAGCAGACTCAGAATTTCGCTCGCCATTTTGGATATCCTTTTCTACCTCTAGTTTCTGTTCATTTTCAGATGATTCGATCGGGTCTTTGCTCCAATCATCGAGATCGGAAGAAAATAACTTTCCATTTTCGTTATTATCAATCTTTGTATCATTCATCCGAGGTTCCGATCGAAATGCATCTTGCTCGTCAGATTGCGCTTCATTCACCAAATCGCTAGGAACCTGAGCTGAAATGCCTCCATTGATATCCTTTCCAGCTGCTAAAAACTTCTCCAAAGATATGATAATGGGTTCAGGTTGGAGTTCTGAGGAGTTTATCTCATCCAAATTCACCTCGCTTGGCAAACAATCAACTTCGCCATTAATGGTAGCATTCAACTCATTTCCAACTTCTTCAGTCAATGTTATTTTTTTATTACACAGATTATTCTTCTGAACAGACAAATCATCTTCTCCCCCTTTCGCTCCTGAACTCCAATTTATATAGAATTCGCTCAACTTTTCAGCTTCAGTAAAATAACCATTTTTCTCAATCACAGGTTTAAAACTCAATTATGGCAGATAATCATTGGACAGTGATTGTTCTTTATTCAGTTCAATTCTCTCTGTCTTCAAGTCAAATACTAGAGGTGGAGAATCACATAGCCAGGATACTGAATTCAACTCTTGTAATACAGTTTTGAGATTAAAAAATAATGATTAACTCAATCAGCCACATGATTCGTGATTCAAGACCTATAAAAACTAGTTATAATGCAGTACCTTTCTTATTTGAAGCTTGCTGATATTCGATTGTTTCTTGCAGATTCTCCTTCAGCTTCGGCTCCACTTCCATGTCTGAAGCAAAACGGTGTTCAATGTCATTATCGCTAATAGACTTGGATGATTCCACGGTAATGTTACCATATTCTGGAGGATGAAGTTCGTGTTCTTCTGGCTCCATCAGCCTTCATCCTACGCAGAACATTTTATAAGTTTGCAAAGCAAACTACTAAACATTAAACGTCGAAAACTCTCTTCGGCTCGATATCTCCATGGTAAGAAAAGGATATTCAACTGCCACCTTGTTTGCCTCATCGGAAGACGACCCGGAATGTTTTTCTCTAAATGGTTCCACCTCAGGTATAAAAGAAATTGTAAGATTTTCTCCATCATCTGCATCCTTGACTTCCTTTTTTGCATTCCTCCGCATCAATAAAAATCGTTTTTCAACATTAGTCTGAATCACATTGTGATTTTCACCAGAGTCTTCACTTAGTACTTACCCCTCTGATCGGATGAGTTGTTATTCTCTCTGTCTTTTCCCATGATCAGCTCATCAGACTCCGCAATGGAGAAGATTAAGACGAATTGCCAGAAAATCTAAAAGAGGAAACATGCAACTAAAGGCTTCCAATACCATGGCGAGGATGGTGTCTACGAACAAGCTGATCTTTTTAAGGTACTTAGAACATCAAGTTGAGTGGGAGAATGTGATCGAATCATTGCCTGTTTTATTGAATGAAATGAGGTGGCTGCCCAATTTGTTAGGCGGAAAGCGAAAAGTGGATCAAGTAGAAGCATCCGCCATACTAAGAGAGTAACCAAAAGCTGATATGACAAGAACAAAGAAAAGACAACAATGAAAATCCAAGCCCAAAGCTGAATGAAATAAGTTGGAGAATCATCGTGTTGGCTGGAAGAGAAATGGAAGGAATTTCCCAAAAGAAGGAAATCAATGAATGCGCACGCTGTAGCACATCCGCAATATCAATCGCTAGTAAGGCCAGAAGAAAAACACCTTACTAGTGTAAGATACTTGGCGATCTTCAACAATAGTGCACGCACACCAAATATTGTTCTTCAGAGATTGAACGACATGAGCTGCCACATCACGTCGGGGAATGGAAATCACGCAACAAAGCCTCGTTAGCCTTCTTTCTCGAGTTATATAAACAAAAGATTTTTTACCTCGCTCTGACCTCTCATCTTTGACCACCACTCATTATCTCGTTGTTTGTGCTCGCTAATAAGATCTGGTTCTGTCAAACTAAAGCGGCCCAAACTCGACCCAATTTAAGGAAAGTTGTTGATATCATGTCAAATTGCATTTGAACAGCCGAATTTGATCCGAATATAAGCGAAAGCTATCATAGTCAATAGTAATTCGTAACCAGAGTATACTTTCTCTGCTTAACTTTTTTTATTTCAATTTTATGTATGCGAGGGAGAATTTAATACCAGTTATATTTTGTCATCAAATTATTTGAAATCCTGAAAAATCCAAAACCATTTCTCTCTCACAGTGCAAGTGAAAACACTCGTCTTCTTGCGTTTTGACTAGGGACGACGACCGTACTTACAAAATCCGTAGTTGTTTTCTTAGAAACTATTTGATTATCGTGTTTAATTGAACTAATGTGTTTGGACATTATTCAAGCGATAAAAATTAACAAATTTTAAAATGTAGCGCATTTGCTGCAATAACCAGGTAAATAGAAGAGTTGACGAAGAGAAGAGTAGAAAAACATAAACTATCGTCTTTTGGAAGAAGAGGAATCACGCTCTATCACTACAACATCCCCACAGCCACCTAATTACAGAGTGAAGCAGATGTGGACTATCTGCGTCATTTATCCTCGCATCATTTTATTGGAAGTAGAATACGAGACGAGATGGGCAGCTCCTATGCCGGAACAGCCACCGGAACAGCCACATTTTCAGCTTCAACTAAACTGTCGTAGTAGTCCACCAGAACTCTCCACCCGCCCGGGCACATAAATCCCTTTGGAGGGTTCTCCTTGTTCTTTGCCAGCGTTCTCATCTGTTAAATCCAACCACATTCCCATTACTTCAACGTTCTATACATTTCTTCACTCTACATGCCCATTTAGAGATTCTTACCTTGGTGCCGGATATGAAGAGGAAGTCCTGAGGCCTCGAGGGATCGAAAAACGCCATTTTCCCTTGAGTTTTGTCGTAGGCAGCAACCTAGGATGTACAAGGAGACTCCAGATGAGCTTTTATCTTGAAAAAAACAGTAAATGCAATCAGATTTTATACCCTGAAAGGGAGGATGTTTAGGCGTTCAAGCCCGGGAGCCATCGTCAACACTTTTTTGCCATGATCGGCGTTGTACAGATCTCGTTTTTCCGTTGGATGGCCCATCCCGGCTGGGTCCCGACCCACGATGTAAAAGTTAGCACCAGCATTGATCCTGGCCTTAGCATGCCACTGAACCTCAGTTGGCCCTGCATAGTGCATTGGAGATGGAAATATAGAAACCACTGTCGTCTCCGGATCAAGAACGCCATCTTCGAGAACCTGAAGAAACATCAAACGAATTCCGTCAAACATCATGAAATCCATCTAACAAGATTGATACCTCCTTAAACGAGCAAGTACCTTCTCGTGTTGCTTCATCCGCCAACTCAGAGGAACGTCATCGGCCTTTGTGTAACCACCCAAGGGGTGGAGCAAGAGAATAGGGTTCTTATAGCCCATGTCGAGGAGTCTTCTCCGGGTGTCCGTCATGAGCAAGGCATGGCCGTTGTGGACAGGATTTCTGAGCTGAAATGCAAACACTGCATCTGCATTCCGCCGGCTGAACTCCTCGCGAAGTTGTGCAGGAGACAATCGAAATCGATCGAGGCCATCATGATACTTGATTGGCTCTATCACCTCTAAGTCACCTCCTATAAGCCAGTCTCCAGAATTGGTTATAGCTTCTTCGGCGTAAGGAAGGCCGGGGGCAGTGGTCCCCCAAGTTCTAGCAATCCTTTCTTCTTTCGGGTGCTTATAGATCTCGATACTGTCAAAAATTTAGGCAACGAGTTTATTGAGCTGCAAACTGAGCCATAGTAATCTATCGAAATAAACAACACCACCCGAGAATCTGGATTGATGATAACATTGACTAAACTAATATTAAGTTTGGTGAGCTCCTTGCAAGATTTTTAGATATATATCAGCCAATTGCGATCAGTTGAACATGAAGATAAACAAAGCGGCGTAAGATTATTAAACAACAGCTTTCGGAACTCAAGTTTTCAATAGTTCGATGGAATGCTATCTAATTCGAGATCAACTTTCGCATCATTCATTGACCAACCAATTTAAGCTTCTAACCAATAAATATTTATCAATCATCATAAGAAGGTAAATGATTGAGAACAGCTTACTCTTTCAAAATGGCAACAGGATTGTTGTCCGAGTCAAACAGAGCCACGTTGGTCGACTCGCCGATGCGGTGCTTTTGGGCATCGTCAATTGCCAGAACGATAGGCACAGACATATTGACAACGGACCCATCGTCGCGCCGAAGCGCATTGAAATGAAGCGTTTGGAGGAACTCGGGTTCCCGCATGAACCCAGTCAAAGGGCTAGCCCACCCTTCGCTGAGAACATGAACCCATTGAAGATCAATCGTTGAAAGATTGATCCTCGGCAGAGATAAAGCATCCCTTCTTTTCAAATCTCTAAGCGGCTCCGCAACCACAAGCTCTACCAGCCTCCCGCCGTCCGGCTCGATCAAACCTCCGGAAACTCGGAGGCTGCGGCCGGGTTTTCCCCTGGAGCTGCGAGCTAGAGAGACTTTGAAGGGATGGGGGAACTGGGTAATGGAGGTTTTGGGAAGCTTATGAGAAGGGTATGCAACCTTGGGAAAAAGGGTACTCATGGAAGAAGCCATTGGATATGGAAATGCGCTCTTCTTTCTGGCTTGGCCGCAAATTGTAGATCAATGGTAGCCCAGGAGAACAAATATGGGATCTGGGAGATTTTGCTTGACAGCTTATTCGATGATCAAAAACAGAATCACCATTAAATATTTATACACAAACGAGATTGTGGCCTGCGCAAAAGAAAATTGAGTTTGTCCGGAGGATGAACCTGGACACTCTCTTTTGCCGGTTTCCTCCCACTTTCTTCTTATCCAACGACACGTCGTTTCTCTCCCCGTCCTCGTTTCCTTTAAATTTTAAAATGCTTGTCGTCATAATTTCATTAATAATTAGGAAATTGCTAATTAATCATTCATTTGAACAAATCCAAACCCTCTCAACTCATTCAAGGGACCTTTCTTATTACCTGCCCAGAACCCTTTTCCATAGCACTTGTATATTTAAGTTCATAATCCCTCTAAATTAATCTCAAAACCTTCCGTCACATCCCTCGCACTATACCTAACTTATCATACGAGATTTAATAATTAGAATGATTGCACAATTGGATTGTGACATATCAATTGGAAACTGATCGGAGTCTAGTTACATCCATCAAACAAAATTATGTTAGTTTTACTCTAACAATATAGTTTTAACTATTTGAATTTTATACTAATTAATGAAAGACATGCAGATGCCACATTTAATATATATAGTGTACACTATAATTTGCAAAGATGCTGAGGTTAGAAGAACTAAGCATCAAACCAAATGGGGTATTTATATGATCTTTAAATTCTACATTCCATTTGCACATAATGCTTGCAAGATCATAACAAATATAAAATAAAATTAAGTTGTTTGCTTGATCAAATAATTATATGTTTGTCTCTTCTTTTTGTTTTACGAAAAATATATAACACATGTCAAATAATTATTAGTACAATAAATATAATAAATATTTATTATTTTTGTCAGTTATTATATTAATAGTTATTTGAATTTTAAGATTTTAAGAAAATATAACATTACAGCAAACGTAACATTATATTTGTAAGTGTTTAA
This sequence comes from Begonia fuchsioides, assembly GCA_003255005.1. Classification (NCBI taxonomy): domain Eukaryota; kingdom Viridiplantae; phylum Streptophyta; class Magnoliopsida; order Cucurbitales; family Begoniaceae; genus Begonia; species Begonia fuchsioides. The sequence continues at coordinate 79,717 of QAOC01032477.1, forward strand.
ACAGTCCATGCACGTGGTTTCCTACATAAAACTATAACTCCTGGAATTTGCCGACCTTACATTTGATTGATTATTTAATAGCCTAATTTTAATTTATCATATTTTCATTTTTATTATTTATATTTTTACCATTCCGAGGGGGCTGGAAGACGCCCTCGGAGACCACTGGTAAACATATTCAACGACGACTTTTGACCACCTCTTGCATGAATAATTCGTCTAATTTACTTATTGCAATATCATGGCGTAAAATATTATTTATTTAATCAATTGCTTCGATTTTAATCTAGGAAAACTATATTTTTAGTATCATTATTTATACAGCTGTGGGAAGAAGAGAGGCTGATCCATCTCTACAATGCAAACAACCATTATTGCTTGTTCTAGTCAATTGCGGTGTCTAATCATTCTACTGGCCATTTCTTAACGATTATGAAGAATATTTTGACCAATTTACAGACCTTTTCCGTCTTCAACTTAAACAACACTGATGATAAATGTAATTTACTGACCAAATTTCCACTGTTTAAAGTATGCAATACCAATTATAACAAGTTTAATTGAAAATATTCCAAATCTTAGGACTACTTGTAGTGGTGGGATTTAGTTAGAAACAGAAACAGATGGAAGGCCTTGACAGCTTTGGAAAATCCCATATTTTAAAATACGTAAGAACACATAGCAAAAGGAGCGGAGCCGATTCTGACCGGCAGAGGCCGAGAGAATAGGAGAGGGAGACGTTACTAGTCTGTAGGAGGAGAGAGAAGCCATATTTTTCGATGGAAATGTAGAGTGGTTGGATGAAAATATTGACAGAATGTCTTCATTGAAGTTATGCGTACCCCTCCCTATACTACAAGTGGTAAATTGATATTTACCAAAAGTAATAATTAAACGATGATCACCAAAGATACATGCATCGATAGCTTACTTTAACAGAATAGGATCAACCCTAATTTACAACTCCTATTGGAAGGAATGACATAAAATATGACGTTTACTCATTAACAAATAGTCATGGGATCAAATTTGAGTAACTTTAAAAAATTGATAATTCAGCATAGTCAAGATTGTAATAGTTTCTAAGAATGGTTATCCATAAGATAGTGTTTAATTTGGGAGACCCAGAAGTATCCTCTACCGAAAAAAATAAATGATTTTGAGGCCATCCAAGGAGTCTAGAAAGTTCAATTCAACTATTTTGCTTGAGATGATATTGGTCTCATTTGACACGTTATGGGCTTTCTTGGGCCTAATTCATAGCTGCTACTCGGCCTCGTTTTTTATCCCTAGCCAAGCCACATTTCAAAAAAAAAGAAAAAGAAAAAAGGAAAGCACGGGGATGAAGCGCCGAATAGCAACTGGAGAAGAGAAGTGCAATCACCCTCTTTTTCTAAGCCAATAATTTGGAAAAGGAAGTCGTGGACAAAAAGTTGGCTTCAAAGGTGGTGACGGAAGCGTGCATGTCACGTGGAACCAGTCAAGCAAGCCAAACGACACTGTTTTGGTCTTTTACATGCTGCTTCAGTGGGGCCCCCAGCACCCCCGTCGAATGCACCTTCTGTCAGCTTCAATCTCCCACTTTACAAAAGTGAGGCCCACTCAGAAATCATCGGCCTTTCACCGAAACTTACTGGGTTAATTACCAAATTTATCTTCAAATTACAATTACTAAAATTGTCTACAAAAGTATGGACCCAAAGAAAAGGTTCCGGAAATCACCCCGAACCAGGTCATACCAGCATGGAATTTGAGGCTAATCGGAATGCGCTTTTAATCCATGTACATAATGTCATAATTGGGGCCATGAATCTCAAAGGCTAAATTCGTTGAGAAAATCATACTTTAAAAGGCGACCTTCAGAAACTAAAATACATAGATTGATGGTGAATTTATAATTTAATTGTTTTATGGCTTCACATGAATATTATTTAATGTGATCGTCTTACCCGGCATCTAGTGTCATATTGTGCGGCGCAAGTGCATCCACTATGTGACGTGGGCCTTTTGCTTTCTTCAATCTTCATCCGGTATGATGGAATTGGCGAGGCAGGTGGAGAGGAGTTGAATTGCATGGGTCCCTGGACCCATCGGGCGATTCCCTGACCTGACGGCGCGATGAATCAACGATCAAAGGAGTTTGTTTTGGATTTCTCATCCTCCTCTTCGACGTTTCTGACTTTGGTGCGTAAAGTTGAAAACTATAACGAAAGTGCCACTGCATTCTTCGAATGGTATTTACTTTTGCAAATATATTCCGAAAAGAGAAAGGCAACTGAATTACGGAAACAACCTTGTGACGGGCCCACGGCTGCTCAGGCTGAGAAGTGGGCCGACTCTGACCAAGTGCTTTAAGTTAACTTCTTTATGGTTTTCTTTTAATTTCAAGCATTTGTTGGTTCAGTGTCAGTCATTAGTCATAGCCAGAACGACGACTACTACTACTATATCAACTAGCAAGCATAGAAAATATGATCCGAAATAGAGTAAATTCCAAAAAGATCGTTCCTTAACAAATTTTAAAATTTGTTACAATTTCATTATGAAGTGCGATCAATTTGTTGAATTTATAGTACAAAATTTATTGTCGTTCATCAGTTCACGATGGCCAAATGTTGGGTGCGAATGTGTCGTTAAAAACCACAAGTGCACAGTCAAGTAATATAAAAGATATCGATCCCACGAGGATAATGAAATCTAATATTTTCCGAATACGATGTAAAATAGTTAATTAAAATTTGATAAAAAGTTTGAATGGTTTTCTGGATAAAAATATAATTAAAATAATTAAGGAAAGATAGTCAAACTTCATTAAAAATAAAGGTTAGATTCGGGTTTCTCCATTTATTCATTCACGGCTGTAAGCCTGTGCTGCAGCGCCGGCTGCAGCACGGTTTGACGGAAAGGAATGCAAATTAATCGATGGCTGGCGTCGCCTACCGATTCGGTTCTTCTCTCACCTTCTTCCAATCTTATGACAAGAACAATGAGATCCAAACACTTAAATTACAGATCTTAATAATTTACCCTCGAGCTATCGTTTAAGTTAAACAAAAACGATTTTGTTAAAATTCAAAACAAATATTAACAACCCGAGTAATTTAACCAATTTCTATGTGATTTCTAATGGCGTTTTAGATCTCACTAATTTCGTTATAACTGTGGCGTCCAGATTATACACGATAAAAAATTAAGATCTAGTTAAATTAATCAGATGGCTAAAACAGAGAAATCGTCAACGAATACTTCCCAAATCCAACTTAATAAAAACTTAGCTCATGTTTGAATTAAAAACAACGAAAAGATGTTTGATAAACATAATTACAGCACGCTAAAAAGATATAAACGGATTCACCTTCGCTTTCTTCAAAACCCCGGTGGCGTCCCGCAAGTTCTTGAATCGGCTCCGGTTATCCGTTTCAATTCGCACGGCGTGGCTGCGTTTCTTCTGTATTTCGTCTATCTCCCTCTCTGCGTCTCTCCGCTGAATTCGTGCTCCTCTCTTTAAAATTGTGGCAGCAATCTTCTCTTTCCAAAATAGAAATCGGAATCCCTTGATTTGTGGAGATTTAACTAAATTCGAGATCTCTTGATTTGTGGAGATTTTCTTCTCTCTCCAATCCGCCAATTAAATATCTCTGATCTTATCTCTTTTCTCTTCATTGCTTTCCATCTTTGTCCAGCATAATCCCTGCAAAATAAGTAACCAATCGGGCAGATCAAAATAATCTCGGAATTACCAAAATTTACATAATTTCCTTGCTGCCCGCTGATTCTGTGCTGTAGTGTGAGCTGCAGCACCAAATACAGCTTCCAGCATAAAATTCATCAATTAATTACTCAAAGTCTAACAATTTTCATAACTTTGATAGACATAATTAAGTCTTTTTCAAGACTTAACACCAAAGCGTACCAACTCACGATGGCCCATGCAATAATAGCATCCAAGGCTTACCATAACACCAACTTTGTCTAGTGGACGCTTTGAGGGGCCTTGTAGCATCGATTTTTGATTTTTATCAATTAATTTTTTTGCTATAAGGATTAAGGAAAAGAGAAATTAAACCGATATATTAATATAGTCTGACAATCTTGTTTACATTTGTGCTCCAAAGTTGTACATTAAAGAATTTCATCATCGCACAAACATCTAATATGTTGACGTACGAGTATCGGCCAACTATATGTTGCGGAAGCTCGGGCAATTTCAAATAGCGTGTAAGCTATTGTACTAAAAAATCACACTAGATAGATTCTCAGGTAAGAGAGGTAGGTCACAACGGACAACTTAAGAACCAAGTCTTACCTAGCCATAATTATCTTAGTAATTTAATAGTACAATAAATAACAACAACTATACCCGACAAAATAACAAACGGCTATTAAATAAAGCAATAAAAGAAACATCAAAATTTAACGAGGTTCGGCCAAATATGCTTACGTCCTCGGACCCGCAAAATATATTTCACAAGGAAATATTACAAAGAGAGAAAGAGTAAAACCCAAAATTACCAAAGATATATAAGTAATTTCGGAATGAGATGAGAATAATGGAGGGAGGAGAGGTTAATTTATAGGGTTTAAACCCCTGCCCCCAAAGATATCCTCCCGATGTGGGAGAGAAATCAGTCAAAAACAACAAATCTCCACCTTGAGTTAATTTCAATCCCACCAAAAAATAAATCTTCTCAATCAAACGATTTTCGCAGTGTCTCCAAATTTGCGTCGTCAGACGCCTACTCAAATTTGCAGGATATTAACCAAGTTTAAACAATGTTCAAACTTGGTTCTTGTAACCATTTTAGTCAGCATATCTGCAAAATTCTCCAAAGTATGAACCTTCTTTAGAAGTATCCCTTCTTCCTCGAGAATTTCTCGCATGACTTGGTTCTTTTCCGTTTACCAAGTCAAGTTCGTGCGAATTGTTTAGTTATTTCTAAACTCTAGTGCGGAATACTTAAACAAATAAATAAGAGTTTAGATAAAGAGAGTGACACCGGATTGGTAACGCGGTTAGGCCAACCTTGCCTACGTCCGTGCTTCAAGGTACCTCCTTGAAGATCTTTCTTGCTCAAACCTTGAGCTTCATTCCGATTGACTTACGGGTGTCAACCAAACCTTTTGACTCTTTTCTTGAAGGAGCGTCACCCCTTTTACAATGAATTCCTCAACAAGAGTGTTTAAGAAGTTTGCGGTTTCTAAACCGACTCTCTCGATCACAAGAATGATGATCAAAGATGAATACAATGATGAGAGAGTAAGAGAGATATTTGAAAATAAATGTGGCAGAGTTTGGGCGTGATTTCTCTTCGTCAAAAATCTCTTTTTTTCAAATGAGATCGCTTCATCTATTTATAGATTTGCTGCAACTCTGTCTGGTTGGGTCGACACAAATGTTGTTGGGGTCGACACAAGCACTAGCCGATAGACACATTAAGAATATAGTCGTTGAGAATATTCTAACTGTTGGTGCTGATCTGCTTCTTTGGGTCGACACAATTGTTGGCTTTAAAAGTTTTTAAAGCAATCAATTATTTTTGATGATAACTATGTTAATTATGTATGAAAGATAAAATTAAAGTCTAGCAAGTGCTGCAGAATTCGGTAAGTTTTTTTAAAGCTTATGTCGACCGAACTGCTCAATATGTCGACCACACGGATAACAGAAGTGTCGAAGAAGCAACTTATGTCGATAGGTAAGAAGTTATGTCGACCGGTGAAAGTCCAGAGAAGAATCATATGTCGACCGCCTATCAAGTATGTCGACCGGTTGAAGACAATTAAAGTTCAAGACATTGGATCGTATGTCGACCGGACGAAACTTCTGTCGACCGCTCAAAGTCCAGAGAAGAATCATATGTCGACCGGTTGAAGACAATTAAAGTTCAAGACATTGGATCGTATGTCGATCGGACGAAACTTATGTCGACCGCTTGTAATCCAGAGACAAATTGTCTGTCGACCGTTAGGAACATCTATCGACCGTTCAAGTTTCCAGCGGAAGAAGAAATTAGAAGTTATGTCGACAGTTAAAGAACTTATGTCGACCGGCTAAATTCCAGAGAGTTTTCCATGTCGACCGCCAAGAGTAGATGTCGACCGAAGAACTTCGAGATACTGAAGTTATGTCGACAGCTCCAAAGTTATGTCGACCGATCAAGACCAACGACAAGAAAATTCTTCAACGGCTACTTTCTTATGAGTCTCAACGGCTATCTCTATGTCGACAGCCCCCAAAGATATGCCGACAGCTCCGAAGTCTGACAGACGGAAATCTATAAATTGCAGACGAGAAGCCAAAAGAAACAGCCGATTTTCGAGAGAGAAAAGCACGTCCAATCTCTGCCAAAATTTCTAGTTAGCTTTTCTCTTACTCTCTCTTCATTGTAAATCATATAAGATCATTCTCATTGTGATCGAGAGAGTAGTTTCAAATCATTCTCGAAAAACTTCAAGTTATTATTTGTGAGAAATTGTAAAGGGGTGACGCCTCTCAGAAAGAAGAGTCATTTGTAAGGTTTGATTGACACCCGGAAGTCAATCATAGTAAAGCTCGAGGTAGAGCGGAAAGATCTTCAAGGAGCAACCTTGAAGCGCGGACGTAGGCAAGGTTGGCCGAACCGCGTTAACAATCTCAGTGTTATCTCTATGTCCCTTAAACTATTTAATTATTGTTTGTGCCTAGTTACTTAATAGATAACCAAATTTAGAAGAGAAATCAAGAATTTGCATTAAACTTATAAAAATATCTATTAACCTAATTCACCCCCCCCCCCACTTAGGTTAAACACGATCCTACAACAATGTTGTTGGGGTCGATACAAAATCTTCTCTGGAAATTGTTGGGGTCGACACAATGTGGGTTGGGTCGACACAAATGCTTCTCTGGAATTTCTGGGGTCGACACAATGTTTGTGCAGTCGACACAAAATGTAGCTGCGGACATGAGGCTCATCTACGAGGGGTCGACACATGGAATATGGTAAGGTCGACACAAACTCTTCTCTGGACACAATTAATTCGGATGGGTCGACACAATATACACGCTGCACTGCCTTTTTGGGTTGACACGATTTGTATAGATGGGTCGACACAACTTGTACGTTGGGCTGAGACTCAGCTTCTGTTTTGGACAGGGGTCGACACAAACACTATGGGTCGACACAAACTAAGCTAAGGGTCGACACAAACAAGCTAGGTTTCGACAAAAAACTGCATATATATATGAAATTTCTGCAGCACTTAAACAAATTGTTAGACTTTAATTGTACCCTTCAAAGACGGTATTTCTCATGAATGGTTAAGCATTGTTAGACTTTAAGCATTGTAAAATAGTTTATTTTATCTTTCATGCTCATCTTACATAATTGATTACTTTAAACACACTTTTAAGCTAACAATCTCCCCCTTTTTGATGATGACAAAAACTTTTGAAAGATAAAAAACTCCCCCATAGACATAACATGTATAAAAGATAAATTGCTCCCCCATACAAATTATTGATACAAATTATTGCTCCCCCATAACTTATGCATTTTATTTTCTCCCCCATTGACATTATCAAAAAGAATAAACATAGACATTAATATATAGAATCTCCCAATCTAATTCTAATTTCATTGAAGGTCTTTTCGTCCAAGGGTTTAGTAAATATATAAGCTAATTGATCACTCTACTTGACAAATTCCAAGATAATATCCCCTTTTTGGACGTGATCTTTGATAAAAAGATATCTTAACAAGATACATTATTCATATCAAAAGCAAAAATATTATCCCTTCTATATCCTATGAAAAGAATTTTACCATTTGAACTACCCTCAATCATGCAAGCTTTTAGACTAAAAAATAACTCTATAACCTTTGATACACAAATGGCTTATACTTAAAAAATTGTGTTCTAATCCATGAACCAGCAAAGCATTTTCAAGAAGAGAGGGGAGAAATGATTACCAAAAATTCCAAAGCCCAAAATTTTTTTTCCCCTTTTGATCTCCCCAAAAAGAAACATTCCTTTTTTTTGCTTGAATGAAACAAAATTTGATGGATCACCCGTCAAGTGTCTCGAGCAACCGCTAGAGAGAAGCCAAATATTCTTCACGGGACCATCTTCCACTTACAATACAAATCAAACAAGTTTCTTAGGTACCCAAATCATTTTGGGTCCTAGGGGGTTAGCATTGGTTCCTTTGGGTACCCACTTTTGAACAAACTTTTGATTTTTGTCTCTTAATTTCGAAGGACAAACAAATGAGCTATGGCCTATTTTATTACATACATGACAAGGTTTTGGTTTTTCAAAGAAGTTTTCATACTTCTTTTTCTTCTTGAAAGATTCATAACCTATGCCTGCTTTATCAAGGGTTATTCTTTGTTTACCAAGAAACATGTTTAAATTTTTGCTTCCATTAGTAAACTTCAGAACTATGCCATTCAAATCATTATTTTCCCTTTTTAATCTCCTTATTTCACTTTCCAAGGGATTAACTTTACTTCCATGCCCTTTTGTTAACATGACATGTTCCTTTTTCAATTTCTTATACTTAGATTTCAAGATATTGAAATCATTAAATAAATCATTGAAGGCATCAAAAAGATCATTATTCTCATCAGAATTTTCTAAATCACTAAAGGAGTCAAGTACCTTATCCTCCTTGGCCATTAAGCACATGTTTGCTATCTCCTCGTCTTCGGATGAGAAACTTGATGAATCACTGTCATCCCAAGTCGTTTTCATGGCTTTCTTCTTGTAAGCCTTAGGATGCTTCTTGATTCTTGGACACTGAGACTCGTAGTGTCCCGATTTCCCACACTCATAGCATTTGACTTCTTTTTCTTCTTCCTTAGGGTGCTTTTCCTATCTTGGGAACTCCTTTCCATTCATCCTTTTTCTTTGAAGGAAATTTTTGAATCTCCTCGATAGGAGGTCCAACTCCTCCTCATCATCATCTTCACTTTCATTTTCTGTTTCCTCTTGTTTGCTAGATGATGCCTTGAGTGCAATGTTCTTACTCTTAGTTGGTTCCTTCTCCTTAATTGCTTCATTCTCATTAGCTTTCATCGTGATCTCATGAGTCATTAGAGATCCGATGAGTTCCTCAATTTTTAAATTCTTGAGGTCTTTAGCCTCTTGGATGACAGTTACCTTTGGTTGCCATCCTCTTGGAAGGACTCGGAAGAATTTTCCTAACACATTCTTCGTCTGTATAAACTTTACCAAGCACTTTTAAATCATTAGTAATGTTAGTAAACCTTGTATTCTTACTAAACTTAAAAGAAAACTCAGAGGATAGAAAAATTACCTTGAACCTCAGTTTCACAAAAACTTCAGAGTTTTCCTCCTCTCCTCTGAGATATCTCTCTTTTCTCTCTACTTTCTCTCGCAGAACTTCTTTTCTTTCTCAATCTCCCTCTCCCTTATCTGACGAGAGAACTCTGAGTAAATAGATAGGGAGAAGATGTCGTGCTGGTAGGGAAATGGCAGACCATGTCTTCTTATCTCTTAATTAAACAAAATCAATCTTTCTTTTATATCCATCAATCGGATTCCTCCAAGTTTAGGCTGACTTTTCAACGGCATGTATGAATGTGTCGACCACTCGTCCAATTGTGTCGACCCAATCTATTCCTGAGAGTCATTTGTGTCGACCGTTTGTCTGTTGTGTCGACCAAAATTGTTTCCCGAGAATGACTTGTGTCGACCGCTCTTCGATCCTGGGGTCGACCGAAAGTTCCAGTTGTGTCGACCCCTCTTCAATCCTGGGGTCGACCGAAAGCGTTCTAGAGGTCCTATTGTGTCGACCCCTCCTAAATTCTTGGGTCGACTGGTGAACAATGTGTCGACCCCTCTTCGATCATGGGGTCAACCGAAAGCATTATAATTGTATCGACCCTTCTCTGATCCTGGAGTCGACCAAAATCATTTATTGTGTCGACCCATCTTCGATCCTGGGGTCGACCAAAACTTCCATTTATGTTGACCCCTCCTAAATTCTGGGGTCGACCGGATCTTACTTGAAGGTAATCCTTTAGTGTATTTAACCCAACTTACTTCATTACTTTACTTAAACCAAGCAACAATCAAACAATGGACTTCAAATAAACACCAAAACCCAAACACTTGGGCCGGTGCACGGTGTGATACACCCCAGACAGAGTATTCTTCTTCCAATTATTCATAATCGTAACCAACATTCATAAAGAAAAATCTTAAACACTTTCATTTTAAAATCATAATTCTTAGAATAAACGAGGGTTGTTACAACTCTAGTTCTGCAATTTATAGTTGCAAAATGTCGAAACAGCTAGTCCATCTCTAAAATAATTTCATACGCATTCATTTTCATTATAATAAACTCCACGTCCAATTTACGATCATTGATTTGAACTCCACAATCTATAATTACTCTATCCAACAGTAAACGATCACCTGATGGTAGCATCACTTCATATATATGTTCTGCCACCTCAGGTACCCAGTTCAATTTCTTGGAAAACTCTTCAGACATAAATGAATGTGTAGCTCCTGAATCTATCAATGAAAAGGCACTAATTCCATTAACTAATAATGTACCTGCCACCACGGTCGGATGGTCCGCTTCCTCGGCATCAATCATTGCAAAAACACGACCAGCCATCCTCTTCTGTTTTGGTTTGTTTGGAGGTGCCTTCGGACAATCACGTGCCATGTGTCCCATCTCCTTACATCTGAAACAGCGTCCGGATCTAGCCATACATTCTTCTGCAAGTTTTTGATCGCACTTGGGACATTCCAATATCAGCCCCAGACTTTTCACTTGCTTTCATTTCCCTTGCTCGTTCGAACTTTCACTTGGCCTTTTCATCCCACGCACTAGTTGCCATTGTTTACTCGGTTGCGGTTGGATTTCTCGAAAGAACCGTCTTTGGGATGTTCCCGGTTGTTGCTTCACCAACTTTGATTCTGCTTCCTCAAAGTCTAGAGCCTTGGAAATAACCTTCGAATATTGAGCATCCTCTGATCCCCAAGTCTTTATTCCTTTATAAATTTCTGGTTTCAATCCTTGCACAAACTACTCAATTTTATCCTCATTGGTTGCCACCAGCTGTGGAGCAAACCTTGATAGGCCTTCAAACCTTCGCACATATTCAGCTACTGATCTCAACTGCTTCAGCTGAATAAACTCCATTTTCTTTTTATTTTGTTCAACTCTACTAAAATATTTGTCATAGAAAATTTTCTTGAATTGAGCCCATGATAGTTCTTGAATATTGGTAGTTACGTCAACAGTATCCCACCAATTCCTTGCATCCATAGTCAGCAAGAAGGTTGCACAATTAACTTTTTCTCCTTCCTCAATCTTATCATACTGAAATATCTTCTCCAAGGAACGAATCCACTCTTCAGCCAACATAGGGTCTGTGGACTGTCCATTAAATGATGGAGGATTCATTTTCCTAAATCTCTCACAACTCAGCTCTCCAACATTAAGATTTCATCCATTTCCTTGCTCTTCTCGATTCATCATTCGCTCCAATTGTTGAAACTGGCAATTAACCAACTCTGACAGTTGGTTAATAGCAGCCTCATTAGTTCCCTCCTCTGGAATATTTCTTCTTCCTCCCCTCATAGTCCTTCAATTATCAATCAGATCGTTAGTATTCCAAAATAAGCATTTCTCTACCTTAATCCTTTTATAACATAGAAGTATGCAAATGATAACAGTTATTGAGTTGTCTAAAGAACCGACCTAACCCAGTGCACTCACCTTTTCGTTCCCTTATTCACTCGTGTGTGTTTTGCTCTGATACCATAATTGTAACGACCCAATTCCCGGGACGCCGTCTGCTGCTCTTCTTACTTACTGACTTTCTTACTTACTTACTCAGTGGCAGCCCGAGAACCGGTCCGTTACTGGTTTCTTACTTACTTACATTACTTTGGTGGAAAATTCGTTTTCTTTAATTTCTGAAAACTATCTTTAGTTTGTAAAATAGTTTACAAAGAAAAGCGTCGAATAATAAAAACATACATTTGAATTCCACCTTTTATCAAAAATACATAAGCATTTATTAATGTAAACTTACAGCGGAAGAATATAGTTCAAAATACATTCATTTCAAAAGCTTTCTAATCCATCACTCAAAATAATATATACATTTTAATTACATCTTCAAAATATTCAAAACATTCAAAACATTTTATATCACAACTGTGTGTATGTCATGCAACACTCCCCGTTGGTCATCGCTCAATAAACTGTATCATTTGGACACCCCTCTGCTCTAACTTCTTGATCAGTCATTAGCATCCTTTCTTCCATTACATTCCCTACATTGCAAAGCCTAAACTATGAGCCTAAAGTCCAGTAAGAAGCATAACTATAAAATGCAATGCATGAGTATGCTATGTCGTTAAAACAATGCACAATTTCATTCACGTTTCTTAGGTTTCATATCTTCTTTATCTTTGGAAATATTACAGGATCTCAAGAACACCCCCTCCACCTACTTCAACTTCTACTGATCTTGGGCCCACTTACTACTTCGAGTGCTCAGGCCTGTAATAACCATTTACTTTACTGTTTCTTATATTCAAGTTCTTAATTCATCGGAGACGAAATATAATTAGCGTCTCATACCACCAATTATACCCCGTTTACCTCCAACTACGTTGTAAAACAATGCATGAAATCATTTCGTTGACATTTTGTAAAACTATAATGCATGACTATGTGACTATGAAACATCACTTAAATCACATCAAACATAACATGAAAATAAGCATACAACACCAAATATGTCATGAAAACAAACATACAGCACACATCAAACATACATCCTAATCTTTGCAATGTAGTCCCACTTAAGGGCCAAACCATCTTAATGCTAACTTACCTTAGCAGCTAGGTTGAATCAATCCACTTGAGTCTCCTTTTAATCCAATTGAGGACCTAAACATACAGATCATTTAAGGATGAGAATTCATGTAGCATGACCTGTTTTATTGCATAAAGTCATAACTTTTATCCCAACTTTGATCAACAATAACTTTCTCTATATTGATCCATTCATGATGTTACGGGTGTCAAATTATTCCTTAAAGGGTCTACTATAACTTCTTAGAAGACACCAAGTTCATAAAACTATCGTAGCATAAAGTGTTGATCAATGTTGACATAACAGTGAGTATGCAACACTGGAAATCAAGGACCGGTCGACCCAACCTTGGAGAGGTCAACCCATGCTAAAAAATAGAGAGGATGCGTTTCTAAAATCGGGAATCGGTCGACCCTAACCTATAAGGGGTCGACCGCAGTTCTCCCCAATTTTCGTACACTGACTTGCGACGTCCATAACTTTTCATACATAGCTTCAAATCGAGTGATTCTAACGGTTATAAATTACTCCAAGAGTCTGCTCTAACTCTTATGAAGGACATAAACTCTAATTCCTACTACTTATCGACTGAATCTCCAAAACTCTAACTTTGTTTGTAAATAACCGATTTCACAGCAATTAATATGAAATCATTCATATTTATCCACCAACCCAACCAATACAATCATTTTATCATTACTGAACTTAGAAGAACTTAAGAGGATATAAAATATTACCTTGAACTTCAGTTTCCGCGAAAGCTTCAGAGTTTTCCACTTCCTTTCACTTTCTCACTCTTTTCTCTCACGATATCTCCTTTCTTTCTCAGTCTCACTCTCCCCTTGATCAAAACGTTAGAACTCTGAGTAAATAGATAGGGAGAAGAGGTTGTGCTGGTAGGGAAATGGCAGACCATGCCTTCTTGTCTCCTTAATTAAAAAAAAATCGATGTTTTGGCATGGTCCATCCATCCATATTTCTCCACGTTTTGGCTGACTTTTCAACTCAAATCGGGAATGTGTCGACCTCTCGTCTATTGTGTCGACCGAAAGTATTCTCGAGGGTTATTTGTGTCGACCGCTCGGTCCTCGACCGAAAGTGTTTCCGAGAGTGACTTGTGTCGACCCCTCCTAAATCATGGGGTCGACCTAAAGTACACAATTGTGTCGACCCCTCCTAAATCCTGAGGTCGACCGAAAGTATTCATTGTGTCGACCCCTCTTCGATCCTGGGGTCGACCGAAAGTTCCAATTGTGTCGACCCCTCCTAAATCCTGGGGTCGACCGAAACTTACATGAAGGTAGTCCTTTAGTATATTTAACCCAACTTACTTCATTACTTTACTTAAACCTTAGCAACCATCAAACAATGGACTTCAAACAAACACCAACCAAACTCAAACACTTGGGCCGGTGCATGGTGTGATACACCCCAAACAGAGTATTCTTATTCTAACTATCCATAATCGCCAATTCACTAATATCCACAATACCTTAATACCTCAAAATTTAACCAACATTCATCCAATGAAAAGAATCTTTAACACTTCAATCTTAAGGTCACAAATTCTAAAATAAAAATGAGGGTTGTTGCACCTTGCTTGGCAAGCATTTGCAAGGATTTCTCGCCAGCATGTCCCAATCGCATATGCCACAGTTTTGTTGCTTCTGCATCCTTCTTGGGACTTGAAGTTGTTGCTGCGACTGCCCCAACAACTGTACTACCTTGATAGTAATACAGATTGTTCTTCCTCACGCCTTTCAACATCACCAGTGCTCCTGAAGTTGCTTTAAGAATTCTACCTCGCATCATCTCAACTAGGCCCTTAGACTCTAGAGCCTCCAATGAGAGGAGATTCTTCTTTAGCATTGACACATACCGCACATCCCTCAAAATTCTAGTGGATCCATCATGATTCCTCAACTAGATTGAACATATCTCAGTTGTTTTACATGGATTATCATTGCCCATGTAAACAACTCCTCCATCGATTTCTTGAAATTCAAAAAACCATTTCCGAATGAGACACATGTGATAGGTGCAATCAGAATCTAAAATCCACTCATCTGGATGCGATGTTGAACGTGAAACACTTAGAGAATAATGCTCTTCCTCAGATATTGAGTACACCAAGATATCATCAATGAACACAATTACGAACTTATCCAAAAACTCATTGAATACCCGATTCATCATGTCCATAAAAGCTGCAGGTGCATTTGTCAATCCAAACGACATCACCAAAAACTCGTAGTGCCCATATCTAGTTCGAAATGATGTCTTAGGGATATCTTCCTCCTTTATTTTCAACTGATAGTACCATGACCTTAAATCAATCTTTGAGAACACTTTAGCGCCCTGTAGCGGATGAAACAAATCATCTATCCTTGGTAGTGAGTACTTATTTTTCACCGTTAACTTGTTTAGTTCCCTGTAGTCGATGCACATCCTCATCGATCCATATTTCTTCTTAACAAATAACACCGGAGCTCCCCACGGTGAAAAACTAGGGGGGACAAAACCCTTATTAACTAATTCTTCTAGTTGAGCCTTCAACTCTTTCAGTTCGGCTGGGGCCATTCTGTAAGGGTTCTTGGATACAGGCTCAGCTCTCGGGTATGTTTGAATGACAAATTCAATTTCTCGATCAGGCGGTAAACCCAGAAGATCGTTCAAAAAAACTTCGGAAAACTCTCGAACAACTTGAACGTCCTGTAATTCCATCTTTGCTTGTTTCTGTATATCCATCACATTCGCCAAGAAACACTCACATCCCATTAGTAATAACTACCGAGTCTCCATACAAGACACTATATGTAATACCCGAAAAGAAAATTTCTTACTTTTAAGATAATTAAAATATTTAAATAAATGTTAAAGATGAAAAAACTAGGGTTAGAGAAATTAGCATCAAAATGATAGCAAGTAAAATTACACTTTATGCTTAAAGGATATGTCACATTCACTAGATTTCCTCCCTAATCAATGATATTATTTGCATAAACCTTAGTCCAAGAATATTATTAGATACAAATATGATTTGGTAATTTAAAGTAGAGAAGCAATAAGAAAGTGCCATGTGTCCCTATTTGATTAGTGACTAATTATGATTAAATCATAATTAGTGAGTGATTAAGGGGTAATTAAAGTTTACTAATCATGATTATTTAAGTCAATCTTAAGGATTATCTTAGTACTAATCTAGATTAATTAATTAAAGTATGTATGATTAAATGATGATAATTGAAGTATTTTAGCAATTAAAGAGACATATAAGGGAAAAATGGTAAACCTAAAAGGATAAGTTGGACTAAAAGGTAAATTCATCCTAAAATCTATCTGAAAAATGTGAGAAATGGCTGAGGATCAGCCATTTTCGTGGCTGTAGAGAGAGAAAGGGAGAAAAGGAGCAAAAAAGGGAGAAAGGGTTTTAGAGAGAAAGAGTGAAAATTGAAGGGGAATGAGTAGAAATTAGCTTCCAAACATTTGAGGAAAAGTGTTCCTCTCATCAAGAGGAATCTATTGAGCTAAAAATCATGAGGTAATATTTATGTTATGCGTGGATTAGATTAATTGTGATTAAGGATAAGATGGTTAAAGAATAATTATATTTTTTTAGAGGATTTATTGATGGTATGATGATTAGCTATATTGAGTGCACAAAATTTGGACGTTATGGTGTATGGTTCTGTAAAAATGATATACAATCATGTTATAGTGGCTTAGGTGTGGATATATATGAAATATAAAATGAATTAATTCATATTTGTCCATGTTAAGCAAAAGTGGTTAAAAATTGGAAAATCTGTCTAGTTTCAGGTTTTGTATTCAAACCTTATGTTTGTCTAATCCAACGGCAAAGGCCTTTTACCACGTTAAAATAGACACCTTGATTGAGATTTGAGTTTTAAAATGAAGACATTTGGAGTTGTATATAATAAGTTATGATACTTTGAAGTTGCTGCAAAACAGTGAACAACATTCCAGATTATGATTAATAGTTGTTTTATTTATAGGTTGTAAAGTGATTAAAAGACATTGATTATGTGTTTTCCTAATTGCTAACGACTTAAGGTAAGTAATGCTATGTTTGTGTTTTGCCTCTTTGGGCCTACACCATGAAGTGTTAGGCTATGCTTGTTTCTTATGACATGAATTGTTTAGTGTTTAGATAAAATATCTTGAATGATGGTATTTGGCTCAAAGATATGTTTTGAAGTGTTAATTTGGATTGATTTATGGATGTCATGTTTTTGGATAGCAAGTTGCAATTATGTTACTATCACAAAGATTTGGTTTATGTCAAAACGGAATAAGTATATGCTCCTAGCAATTGCTAAGTAGTTAAGCTAATGTAACTTATGAAATGTTATTGGAATTGATATTTATTATGATGTGATGAATTGTTATGTTTATGCTACACATGTTAATGATGTGTTTGGTACATCCATATTATGCATGTTCATAGGCATCTCATGCATCATGTTTTCAAGAAAGTTATGAATTATTTACATGCATGAGATTTCATATGAAACATAATATGAAAATGGTTCATTCGGGTTGAACTCGAATAACCAACAAAAGACGAAGATAAAAGAAAGAAAGAAAGAGAAAGTTACGTAAATGTCATTGGGAAGGGGTTTGAGTTGGTTGTCCACTTAGGTGGACTCAAGTTTGTGGTCTCTCAACCCTTGGAATCGAGTTGGCTGTCCCTTTAGGTGGACTCAAGTTTGTGGTCTCTCGTTTCCTGCCAGGAAGCCCCAATGATAAGGATGAATGTAAATTAAAGTAAAGAAATACCCCAAATGAAAAGAAGAAAATGTTTTACAAATTCTTATCATGTTTGCATTCATGCATTTCATGTTTTACTTACTGAGCACTAGGCTCATAGATGAACTTTGTGGTGTAGGTGATGCTAACGTTCAGTTGACGAAATGCTCCCATGACCGTGGCTACGTGGCTATTAGAACGATGTTGGCCAAGCAACGAACGAGATGATTTTTATTTTAATGTATTTTAGAACGATCATGCAATCATGTATTCCTCCAAAAGAGATTCAAATTTTAATGTGATTCAAAGTCTTCTGCTGCGACGTTTTACAAATGCATGATCGTAAACCAAAAATTTTATCATCTTTTTATGAAAAGCAAAGTTTACGAAACAGTACGCTACAGGGCGTTTTTGTTTTGACCCTTTCAATTATACTTGTCAGTTTAAATTACTTAGTAATAAACCCTAATAAAATACAATAATCAATTAGTAAGACATTCGATAAAGTAAGACATATGATAAAGTTTTTGATTGGATGAATTAGACGACATTTATCTCGCCAAAAAGTAAAAGGATAAAAGTAAAATTTGATGGTGACATCTCATGCTTCTTGAAAAGCCATCTCTTGCTTTACTATTTCCTTCTTTTAATGTGATGAGTGCTTTTTGGATGATCCCATGAAATTTTACAGTAGTTGATGTTTTAGGATTAAGGTTTTTGATTGGATGAATCAGACAACAATTATCTAGCTAAAAATTAAAAAGATAAAAGTTAAATTTGATGGTGGCACCTCATACTTCTTGAAAATCCACCTCTTGCTTTACTATTTCTTTTTTTAATATGATGGGTGCTTCTTGGATGAACCTGTGAAATTTTACAGCAATTGATGTTTTAGGATTAAGGTTTTTGATTGGATGAACTGGATAACACTTATCTAGCAAAAAATCAAAGAGATAAAAGTAAAATTTGATGGTGACACCTCACACTTCTTGAAAAGCCACATTTTTCTTTATTATCTCCTTGTTTTTTAATGTGATGGGTGCTTCTTGGATGAAGCCCCGAAAATTTACAGCTCTCTGCTATTCTCTCAAAGTTAAAGAAGGTTAGAGAGATTTCTTACGAAATTGGAGAAATTTTGGGAGGTTAGTGCACTAAAAAGGTGTTTTTGTGAAATTTAAGTGTGATAGTGACACGTCTTGACTTCGTGAAAGCCAAAGAATGTGCGCAGAAAAATTGAAATATCACTCGGTCTTGTTAACTGAGTGATTTGTGTTACTTGGGGCACGAAATTAAGGATGGAAATGATGAATAAAATGTAGATGAAGATGAAAATACGAAATGAAATAATAATTCTTGGATATGACTCACCAAGATTTGCTGCAAGGACACAAATGATGAATACCCTCGGATATACTCACCGATCAGAATAAACAATCAACAGTTGATGCACTTGACTAATTGAATAATCTGTGAAAATCACAATCAACAACAATCACTCAATATCTATTACAAATTGCAATGCCTTCTATATATAGACTCTTAAAGGCATTAATTTGTGACTCTAAAGGAAAGATACAACCTTTGAAGAGAGACAACTCTTCAAAGTTACAACTCTGTAAATAGATATAAAAGAAAAACCAACCTTTGAAGAGAGACAACTCTTCAAAGTTACAACTCTGTAAATTGATATAAAAGAAAGATACAACCTTTGAAGAGAGACAACTCTTCAAAGATACAACTCTTATAGTGTTACAATGTTTCAAAAGTCACCAAAGTGATATCTTTTGTAACATTGCAATTTTATTATGACTCCAGCAAATGAAACATTACATAATATTATTATAACATGCTTATTAAAGACATATCTTTATTATTCAACTTCTGGGGTTGCTTCTTCAAGAGTGGCTTATTCAAGTAACTTCTTTAGCTAAGTCTCAATGTAGTACATGCTTAGGAAGCTCCATGTCCATAGTTGAAGGGTTCGTCTCCATATTATGCTCCATATACTTTGCTGCATAATGAACAAGTTTGTTAGCTAAAGTCTTGGCTCTTGACCGTGTAATCGCACCTTCAGGCACATCAGATAGGTAGAAGACCCACGAATTAGAAGCTTCAATCTGAGTTTTTTTAGGTTTTGAGGTGAATAAAAAGCTTTAATCAAGTAATACAACTATGCCAAAGAATTGAGGTAAGTAGCGTGTGCATATTTTTTGTCATAATGAGACTACATTACAAAGTACTAGGTTTCAATTATATTGATTGTGGTTAAAGTAACCGTGAAAAAAAATGTGATTTTGTGGCATTTGTTTATACATCGTTGATACATGCTAGTGATGAGATAGAAGATATATATGAAATGTTACGATTTTGCATAGTAATATTCTCTTAAATGTGATTGTTATGGAGTTTATGCATGTATCATGCACATCCATGCATCATTGTTTTATGAAAAAGAACGAAAATGGTTTCTCATGCATAAACTTTCATTTGCAATGAATGAATGAACTTTAATGTATATCAAATTCGTTGTGTGACAAGATTATGGAAGGGTTATCCCAAAAGAAGTGACCGAAGACATACATTTTGCTACTTGCTTATAGAGTTCTCCAACAAATCTATATGCATCTAAAAGAGAGAAAGAAGATTAATATACGTAAGATTCGTTGTGAGACGGGATTACGGAAGAGTTGTCCCAAAAGAATGGACCGAAGACATACCCTTTTTGCTACATGCTAATAGAGTTCTCTGAAAAATCCATGAGTATCAAAACAAAATGTATGAAAGACCGAATGAAATGAACAAAGTTATTTTTCATAATTCATTTCATATCATTTATACAATTATTTTATAGTGCACTATTTACTGAGCAATAGGCTCATTAGATTAACTTTCTAATGTAAGTAAGAATGATGATGAGGTTCATTTCGTTGATGATCACAATGGCAGCTGGTGAAGCTTTTCCATGGCGAGGATTTGCGGTTGCTAGAGCAAATGTGATCGGTGGGCAAAGTTCTTAAATTTTTTAATATTTATATATCTTTGAATAACTATGTTCCAGTATATCGTTTGTAAAAGCAACATTTTGAAAAACAAAGTTTATGTAAAAACCTAGTTTCATGTAGTGATGGCAAACGAGCCGGCTCGAGCCGGCTCGAGCTGGAAAAAACCGGCTCACCGAGCCAAACGAGCCGAGCGAGCCGAGCCAAACGAGCCGAGCGAGCCAAACGAGCCGAGCCTGACGAGCTTTTTTTAAAAAATTGTGGTTCGAGCCGGCTAACGAGCCACGAGCCAAACGAGCCGAGCCCGAGCCCGAGCCCGAGCCTGCCGAGCC
>QAOC01032477.1:101193-131328 GCA_003255005.1 Begonia fuchsioides
GTCGGGCGTCTCCACGTCGGCCGTTGGCCAGTGCGAGCTCGGCGGTCTTCTTCTACTTCTCTCTGTTTCTTCCGACTCGCGAGCCCGACGCCGGCCAGTGGCCACGTCGGCCACTGCGAGCTCGCGAGCCCGACGCCGGCCAGTGACCACGTCTGCCAATGCGAGCTCGCGAGCCCGGCTCACGAGCCCAACTCGCGAGCTCGCTCGGTAGCTCGGGCTCGCGAAGCTCGCGAGCCTGAGCACCGAGCTCGAGCTAGGCTCGCTCTACCGATCCGAGCCTGGGTCGGCTCGTTACTGTAGCGATCCGAGCCTGGCTCGGACCGCTACAGTACCGAGCCAAACGAGCGAGCTGGCTAGCTCGCTCGTTTGACATGTCTAGTTTCATGTATGTAAATAAAATTATTTTTATATCTTTCTTCACAATACAAAATAGATTTGTTACTTAATGTTTTACTATATTATATGTATGAAAGAATGAGTTTTTACTTTTGCAAAAGTCTTTGCGGTAAACGATGAAAAATGTTTTAAACAATAACGTGTGTATATATATGTAAAAAAACCAATCTGACAATTTCGAACTTTAAAAATTATTAATCGACACTTTGAACTTTCACATCATTTTAACGAAATCTCTCTCATCACGCGTTCCGCTAATTTTAAGACATATGACAATTTACTTAACAATTTTTATCAATTTAGTAAATTTTAACAACTTGCAACGAGCTAGAATTAGTTAAAAAATAATTTTACAGTTTTATTAAGCTTAGTTAATCTAAAAAATAGTTTTCGTTAAATTATAATCTTAAATATTTTTATAATCATTAATTAGTGAGATATGTTAAATAATACAAAATACTAAATTCATGGTGAATAAATTGTTGCATTTGTTTTTTAATTTAATAGTGTTATATTATCTCGCTAAAACATAAGCTACTATGGCCAACACGAGATTTGAATAATCGTCATTGTTGCTGGGATCGGGATCGATATCGACGAAGGCACGAAGATAGGTAGATCCCACCGAAGTCACTAAGTGCAATAAATCAAGAAAGTGTGCATTTGATAGTGAATCGATAATCTGAAAGAGTTGATCCCAATGTGTTTTGCAACGTTGTCTCCAAAACGCAGGGCAGCACAAAATGCATCGCCCATGCATCAAAGAATTGGTTTCAAAGCAAGCAATGATCTGCATGGCAAGTCTGTACAATCACAACCGTCCAATTTGAATTAAGTTTGCTTCATGTTCAGACTTTTCATCATGGTCATCTTTATGTGCGACCCATTAACTTACATCACTGTCCTGGGTGTCATCATAGACAATCACCACCTTTGCTTTCTTCCTTCCCTCCCACTGCAAATCTGAGTAGATCGATCCATAATCATGTATTTTTTGAGGATTTTCAATGGGAATCCTTGATTTCAATCCGTTGATTCTAACATGTTATTAATCAAACCTAAATTTGTTGAAGAATTTGTTTTTTCTTCAAAAACAGGGGAAAAAGTGGGCATAAAACCATTGAGTGGACACGGACTCAGAGCATGGGTTCAGTCTCCATGGGTACCCTAGAGCGAAGATCGACTCGTTCAAAAACTGAAAGAGAGAGAGAGAGGGGGCGGGGAAGAGAGTACTGCAAGTATAACCGACCCAATCCGAGTAACCGACCCAATCCGAACGGTTTTGGTCTGGTTCAGTCGGTTAAAATATTAAAAAAAAACCCTTAACGGGTCGGTCAGAAACCTGCCGTTCGGGTTGCGGGTCGGTGGCCCAAGAGGGTCAAACCCGATTGACTGACCCGTTGGGTTGTAAAAAAAAACTATAATCTTCTTCAGCGCCTCTTTTAGTTTTCTTCAACGCCGAGTCCCGAGTCCTGACTCCTGACCCTCTCTTCTTCAACGCCGACCCCCGACTCTCTCTAGTCTCTCCCTCTATTCTTTAGCGTCGACCACCGACCCCTAGGGATGGACATGTGTTGGTTTGAGTCGGGTTTTTAATCGACCAGCACCGACTCATTTGGGCTTTGGTCCCAAACTCGAAATCAAAGATCGACCCGAAACCCGCAATCTCTGAGACAACCCGACCCTAACCCATTTGGGTTGGGTCGGGTTGAGTTTTTGGTCATATTAAAAAATTCTTTCAAAATAAAAACATCTATAAAAAATATCCATCAAAAACATCTATCAAAATGAAAATATCCATCAAAATAAAAACATTCATCAAAATAAAAAAACTTTTGGCTTTAAAAGTGTTTTTAAAGCAATCAATTATTTTTTATGATAACTATGTAAGATAAACATAAAAGATAAAATAAACTACTTTACAATGTTTAAATTAGACTAAACCATTCATGAGAAATACCCTCTTTGAAGGGTATAATTAAAGTCTAACAATTTGTTTAAGTGCTACATAAATTTCAAGTATATGCAGTGTTTTGTGTCGACCCATAATACATTGTGTCTGTAACAACCCTCATTTTTATTTTAGAATTTTGTGACTTTAGGATGGAAGTGTTTAAAATTTGTTTTATAAATGTTGGGTAAATATTAAAGAATTAAAGTATTGTTGATGTTAGCAATTTAGTAGGTTGAAGGTGATAAAGAAAATAAGGTTTAAAGGGGTATAAGTAATGAATAATGATGTTATTCAGAAATGTTAGAAAATCTTCTAAGTGTTTAGGATACTTTCGGTCGACCCTAGGATCGAAGAGGGGTTGACACAATATAACCATTTCGGTCGACCCCAGGATCGAAGAGGGGTCGACCGAAACAATATAACCCTTTCGGTCGACCCCATGATCGAAGAGGGGTCGACACAATATAACTTTCGGTCGACCCCAGGATCGAAGAGGGGTCGACACTTACGATGATCATCATTCTTGGGTCGGGCTTGCGGGTTTAGTAAAAATAAAAGCCCGACCCAAAAACCAAACAATAGATAAGAACCCGACCCAAATTAAAAAAAAAAAACCCAAATTTTTCATTACAAGCCCGACCCAAAAGCTGCGGGTCGGGCTGAGACCGTGGGTCGGGCTTGGGTTGCCCATCCCTACCAACCCCTCTCTCCCGATCCCGATCGCCAAAGGTCCAATCCCGTAGTGGCACAGCCATCTCCAAAGATCCGATCCGGGAAATGCAAATTTCTAGTAAATTCTAACCTAAAATATTGCTTTGGGTTGAACTAATTGAGAGATTCGTGCTTTTTAAATTAGTGATTAGTGATTACTGCATTTGATTCATGTTTTTTTATAAATTGCATTCGTTTTTAATTTTTGCTCGTTTTCCAGAAGTTTTGTTCAGCCGATTAGGGCTTTGATTTTGCATCTCTGTTGATTGTTGAATGTTGCCGAGTAGGGCTCTAATTTTGCACAATTAGGGCTATGATTTTGTACAATTAGGGCTCTGTTGCATCCTTCTTGGTCTATTGTAAACTCAAACAAACATGTTATGCTCATAGTTTGATGTCTCATTTGATTATTGAAAGTAAACATGTTATGTATAATTGACTTTGTGTAGATTAGTTTTTATCTTTTTTCAGGTGCACAAGTAAATTTTTGAATGAAAAGTGTGTCGAGCGAGGCAAATAATAGTGGAAAGAAAAGGACATTGAGGTTGGATGTTTGGAACCACTTTACATGGGTCGAAGATAGTGATCCCGAAGATCTTAGAGCCAAGAGCGACTATTGCGGTCAACGATACGCTTGTCATACGAAGAGAAATGGTAAATCTAATATGTCAAGGCATTTGATCACGTGCAAAAAATATTTACTTAGCCAAGATGACAGCCAACGTTTACAAAGAAAGAGGGAGAATGATCTAATTCGAGTGTCTCAACTTTTACTCAAGAAGGTGGAGGGAAGATTCTTGTAGAAATGTTAATCACAGATGAATTGCCTATGAGAATGGTAAAGTGTGAAGGTTTCAAAAGATTCTGTGACTATTTTCAACCTTCTTTCGTTGTGCCTTCTCGAAAAACAATTGCGAGGGATATCAAGACAATATACAACCAAGAGAAAAGTCGACTGATAGAGTACCTCAAAAAAGTAAACAAAGAGTTTGTTTAACTATGACACTTGGACGTCGGCTCAAAATATCAATTATCTAGTTTTGACTGGACATCTTATTGACGGAGATTGGAAATTACACAAGAAAATTTTAAATTTTTGTCAGATTGACAACCACAAAGGGGAAACAATTGGAAACTTACTGGATATGTGTTTGGTTGATTGGGGCATCGACAATGTTTTTACTATCACGGTAGACAATGCTTCGTCAAATGACGCCACCATCTCGTACTTAGTAAAGAGTTTGAGATAATGTGAAGGATTAGTTTTAGATGGAGCTTACATTCACATAAGATGTTTTGCTCATATCGTTAACTTAATTGTCAATTATGGGTTGAGCATCAAGCTTCAATTGGTCGAGTTCAAAAGGCCGTAAAGTTTGTCAAATCATCACCAGGACGATTGCAACAGTTTAAGACTTGCATTGATCTCATGAAAATTACATTCAAAGAAAATGTAACACTAGATGTGCCTACTCGATGGAACTCAATGTATCTGATGTTAGAGCATGCTGAAAAGTATGCAAAAACATTTGAAAAACTTGAAGGAACTAATAGTCAGTTTTTGTCATACATGGGAGAAGGAGTGCCTCATACCGATGAAGATTGGACAAACATTCGGGAATTTCGTAAGTTCTTGAAACTATTTTACGATGCAACGATCACAGTTTTAGCTTCATTGCCCGTGACTCCTAATATGTATATTAGTGGTTTGAAAATTGAAGTTAAGTATCCAAAAGTATGTTTACGGTGATAATGAGTTGTTGAGACAAATGACTATTGGAATTCATAATAAGTTTGATAAATATTGGGGCAGTTTCGAAAAGATCAATTCTCTCATATTTGTAGCTATTTTGCTGGACCTTATATGCAAAACAAAGATGTTGAAACATTGTATGACTATTCTGTTAGGTAACGATCGAGCTGCTGAATTTATGCAAGAAATTGAAAATGTCATTCAATGACTATATGCAGAGTATAAGGGCGATTTGATTTCAAACTTATCAAGCCCAACCACTGAGAATGTAGGAAATCCTTCAAATTCCACTGATATTCTCTTACAGACATTTTTGGACAATTCAATTGATAGTGAGACTGTAACACCCCACTTTTCTGGATAACCTAAGCATGTATGAACATAGCACGTTATGGCAATGGTACAATATGTGTTAAGGGAAGATTGAATTATGATGAAAATGTCGAGTGTTACCCCAAAAAGATTCCAAATGGCAATGGTACAATATAGCACCTTACTTTTGAAATAGTAATTTAGATGATTTGGAAACAAAGTTGGATGTTGGAATAAAAGTTGTGAAGTGTTGGAGGTAGAAAGTGGATG
The DNA here is from genome assembly GCA_003255005.1 of Begonia fuchsioides. NCBI lineage: Eukaryota > Viridiplantae > Streptophyta > Magnoliopsida > Cucurbitales > Begoniaceae > Begonia > Begonia fuchsioides. The sequence continues at coordinate 106,590 of QAOC01032477.1, forward strand.
AAAACAAAGGAAAATGCCGGAGTTTCAACCGTGTGGTAACACTCGACCTTTTCATCATAATTCAAAGTCTTATAAGTATATCATCTTATATTTCAATTATGAGTAAGGGTATGAAACGACGATTAACTTGCTGGAATTTAATTGTTAGAATTGGTAGTTGATAAAGTAAGGTCAATGTGAAAGTTGAAATAATGCAGTTTAAATGTTGAATTGAAGTTTGAGAAAATAGAAAATGGAAGGTTGTTAAATGAAGGACCGGACCTATGAATAGTATCGGTCGACACCTTGGTCGTGAGGAACTTGGTCTGGTCGACCTTTGTTAGAAACTGGTCGACCCTTGCAAGGTGAACCACCTTGACACAATGTTAAGTTCTTCAAATGAGTTTAAGTCCTTCTCATGAAATTTAATAGACTTGTTGATGGAACTATAGCAACAACAATTACTCAATTTGGAGGTTTGTAGAGAAAGTTATGGGTTTTGACAATTTACATTTAGTAACAACCACCGGGTTGAAAATTGTTAATTGGGTAGTTTCAATTTTCTTGTTTATCATGCTACAGATGAGCTTAAGCGACAAATTAATATTCAAATAAATTATAGAAGACATCAAAATGAGAAGATAGATAGGTTGAACAACTTGATTGAAGCTATGGTGAAAAAGTTATGCACGTTAGAAGTTAATGAATGAAAACGGGACTAAGGAAATATGGACTTTTGAGCGATGTTTGATGTTTTGTATATTTTATACCTTTACGCTCCGAATTTGAAGTTTATGTCTTATACAAAGTTAAACTAGACTCAATAATAAAAGGAATGTCGTTTGAATCATAGAAATCTAAATTGTATAACAAAAGGTATGAAAGTTTTAACTGGTGGTCGACACCTTGATTGCCGGTCGACACCTTAAAACTCTTGGGTTTGAAAACCGGTTGACACTTTGACACAAGCGGTCGACACCTTGACTTTTCAAGCTATAGAGGTCGACTTATGAACAGTGATAGGTCGACACCTCTTGTAGAACCGGTCGACACCTTGTTTAAATGTGTCGACCGCTCCTTGATGATATTTGAAAACTCTTCGTCTCCACGCCTGAAATTATTGAAAAACTCATTTGTCCGAGCTGCTAGCCCATTTTCCCGACCTCCCTCTTCCCTCTCCTGAGTTCACTCAACCTCCAAGTGATATTTTGTGAGTTTTATGAGTGTCTGAGAGTGAGTTTTCGAGTTGGGTACTCAAATTGGTGTAAAGGCGTGTCTCGGAAGCTTGAGATGTGTCTTGGAAGTTTGAGTTGTGAAAGTTGAAGCCTAGGTACATATTTCTACTACTAGTATGCTCAATTTATGAAATTGGAGAGCAAGATGGTAGGATTATTGTTAAATAAACGTGCATGCAAGAGATTTTAAGTGAAAACTTAAGGTTTCAAAAATGTAAGACGAAACTGACTGATTTCAGAAAACATATATTTTAGTGGGTTGTCGGCTACGAATTCAGCCTCCTATAAAATGTAGTAGACAGAATAAGGAAGAGATTGATACCAATTACATGGAATTGGAATAAGTATAGAAAGAGTTACAAGGCCCGAAACTTAGGTGAAAAACATAAATAAAATATTGGGTACTTATTTTAGTTAATTGTGATTTTTAAGGTGTTCTTGAAGACAAGTCAAGAAAATTAAAGGAAAGTGAGTAGGAATTCAGCTTGGAAACGAGGTAAGAACTCATTGCATGTGTTTTGCCTTTCGGGGCCTGCATCATAAAGAGTAGGACTGAGGTTGACGTGATTGAATAATTGAGAAATGTTAAAATGTTAAGTTAGTAAGCATGAAATGAATACGTTATAGTTATATATATATATATATATGAAATCTGTTTGGGGTGCATCGCACCGTGCACCGGCCCAATAATATGGGTGTGATTGGTGTTTGTGTGACATTGAATTGTGATGTGTATGCTATAAGTAACGCCTAAATACGTAAAACATGAAAAGTATGTTAAGAAGTTTAAGTGCATTTGAGAGACGTATGTGTTTATGTGTGATTTATGTTAAGTTGTTAAGCAAAACATGATTTCTTAAGTTATCAAGAATGCATGAATTAAGTCAAGTTGTCAAGTTTTGCATGTCATCTCATTCATGCATCATATTTCAATAAAAATATTTATCAAACATGCATTCAAAATGTCACCATTCATCACATGAAGATCAGGTTATCAAGTATCAAGTTATCAAGTATCAAGTTATGAGAGGACCCGGTAGGTGCAAACTCTCTATCAAACTATTATATTATGAGAGGACCCCGTAGGTGCTAATTCTCTATCAAGTTATCAAGTTATCAAGTTATCAGATTGATGCATTTCCTCTTTATGCGATGTAATGACAACATGTATCAAGTTAAGTTTTGAGGATGATCGTGGTATGGGACACAGATCTTCACTCTAAAAATGAAATGACGTTTTGAGGATGGTCGGGGTATGGGACACGGATCCTCACCCTAAAATGATTTGACAAAGACACATTTTACGAAAAGAACATGTTTTAAGCATATCATGAGCATGCTAGGCACATATGACATTATGATTTCTTACTGAGCCTTAGGCTCACTAGTTAAGCTTTGTGATGTAAGTGACAAAGCTCGGGATGAGGAATTTAGTCCTCATCACGTGCTATGACATGTAGATGAAGCTGTTTTGGAGCGGACTGTTTACGAAACCAAGCGACGACCCGTGGGGGAAGGAAAAGAAAATGGTTCAATGTATTTGATGTTTTATGGCAAAACTAATTAGATGCTTTACGATATTTTGAATTATGTTGGTGAAACATTTTGTTAAAGTCTTGAACAATTATGTCAAGCGTTTTAAATGAATGAAAATTGCTATTTTGTGTAAAGTTACCTTTAACCTGTATTGATGAAATGATGATTTACACGTGTATGGGTTCATTAGCTCAACGTTTAAAGTATTACGTTTCCGTTAAATTTTCAAGTCAAGTATTTCAAGTGTATTTACGAAAAGAAAAATTTTACTACTGTTTTCAAAAGGTTTTTAAACAACGGGATGTGACAGAGACTAACGCCAATATGTCGGAAATGGATGATACTTGAGTGAAAAGCAAGAAAAATACATTAACAAACTATACATTTTGACTTGGTGGAAGTTGAACGCTCATAAATATTTAATTTTGAGTGAAATAACAAAAGATGTATTGATAATTCCAATTTCGACCGTCGCTTCAGAATCAGCTTTCAGTTGTGTTGGGCGAGTTGTTGACCCATTTCGGACATCCCTATTACCGAAGACCGTTGAAGCTTTTATATGCACTCAAAATTGGATTCGTTCAAATACTCCAATTTTGTTTGAGCCCGTTGAAGATTTTGAAACTATAGAAGAAGATATTGTCTCTTAAACGACTCTCTCTCACTGTAATATATAACTCATTAAACCTATTAATTGTGAATTCCATATTTCAGAAATTGCAGCTAACAACGCAATGATTGACAACGAACCCGAAGGCTTTACGATGATTATTGATTAATACTTTACTTACTAGTCACTAGTTAGTAGTTTGTTGTATTCTTACTTGAACATTTATTTTGAATGTTGAGTTGATGAATTGTTTTAGAATTTTCATGTGTAATTGATGCATATTATTATTATTATGTTCTTAATTAGATAAATGAAATGGTTCCTTTTGAAAGTTAACTCGATAGATTATTTTATATTTTTTATATGTAATTGATGTAATATGTTATTCTAGAATTGTTAGGAAATCATTAGTTTTTAGGGAATATATTCATTTTTTTTAATTTTTTTTTTAAAACCGATTAACCGACTCATGTCAAACTCAATCTGAACGAGTTGGGTCGGGTTCGGGTCATCCCAGTAATCCAACCTGAACGGGTTACCGAGACTAGCCTTATTGGGTTTGGGTCGGGTCGAGTTTTGGGCCAACCTGACCGAGCCCAACCCATGACCACCCCTGACTGCAAGTTCAAATTATTCTGTTATTCTGGACTCGTGTCCACTAGTTACCCTCCTTTTCCATTAATTTATAGTTAACAGTACAGCCGCGAGGCTGCGCGATCAGTCAAGATTCATGAGAAAAAAATGAAGAAGAGAGACAAAGCAGGAGAGAAGCAAATATGAAGGGTCCGCACGGACTTAATTTAGTGGTTGAGTTGTGGTAGAATTGATACAAAGACTAAAGTTGACTGTACCATTACAGTGTGAGAGTTTAATCCTTCAATGTTAAGGTTGCTCCTTATGATGTCAGGTAAAAAGGTCGAATCAAGAGGAATTTCGACTTTTGATACTAGATATTCATATACGAAGGAACCGGGGTCGGCTTTTACATGTGATAAAGAAAACACCAAAAGCTCACTGCATTCGTCTATAAAGAACCAAAAGCGCTTCCCATTCTTCACCATCACTCATGTTCAAAGCACTTTTATTGCAGCTTCATCTCTGGGTTATAAACTCAAGACTTTATCTGGGTAATGTTGAAGCTCTGTCTTTCTCTTCCTCTCTCGCTCTGCTGAATTGAGTTCGTTGCTGGGCTGGTGAGTTTTAATTTTGCTCATCAAAATCTCTGGATATCAGATAGAGAGTGATTCTACTCCCCTTTTCAATGCTTATTCATGATTTTTGTCTCTATCTGAACGTTTTAGTCTCTCTTACTGTGACCACTGTTTTCCTCTCATACCTTTCTTTCCTGTAAAATCACTCTTCAATATTTTTTCCGGCGTTTTTATCTGCTTGGTTTATTCTCTTCTTGTAGATGTTCAGTTTGGGAAAGGAGACAAGTCTAAGGAAATATTGTCTTCTGGCTGCTTCTGCTTTTGGTCTCTTACCCAACTTAATTGCCTGGTTTTATCTCTTGGATTTTTCCCAAATGTTAGTTTTATTCCCGACTTGGAGCTGATTTTGGCTGGGATTTCGATTCTGGGTACTGTTTGTGGGTTTCTGAGATTTGGAATGGATTTAAGTTTAAAAAGTTGTTTGATTCTGGGTATATAATTGGGTTATCAATTTTTCAAGGAAATGGCCATGCTTTCAAAGTTCCATCCAGAACTGACTTTTGACCCACTTCTTTTATGTCGCTTTGCGTATAAATCCATTGGTTTTATTTTTCATTTATTTTCCACTCTTTTTACCGTTTTCTGGGTTTTGTCCATCCTCGCTGACGTGAATTTTTCATATCCGGTTTGCTTTTGCAGAGTGAGAAATCTTAAACCTGTGAGAAAATCAGTATGCCCATGAGGCAGATGAAAAAGAGCTCGGAAAAGCACCTGGTTATCAAAACCAACTTCCAAAACTCCATAAATCCACCTCAGAAATTTCTGAAAACCGCCCAAAACGGGAAAGGTCCGACCCACATTGAAACAGAGCACAAAGTGCCATAACGAAGCTTCTCCACCGACAAAAAACAGGGTAAGAAGAAGGGGAAGAGGAGGCCGGAAATCCGACCACGGTGAGGTTTATCTCCGGCCAAGTTCTCGTCACTGTACAGAGCTGCATACCCCGCCGGAGCCTTCGCCCCCTGACTCTGGCAACTTTTGTGAAACGGCTATGGGTTTTCCTAAATCAAGCAAAGCTCTGAATTTTGCTTCTAGGCCTGGCCAAGGGCAGCTCGGAACCAAGTGCATTGTAAAGGCCAACCATTTTTTTGCAGAGTTGCCGGAGAAGGACTTGAATCATTACGATGTAAGCCCTTTGCGTTTTGATTTTTAGTAATCATCCTTCGGAAAAAGATAAGTTTCTTCGCTGCTTCTTAACTACTGGGGGGCCCCACTTAATCTGACATCTACCCTGCTCACGGAGTTGTTTCTTCTTAATTTATCCTGATCTTGCAGAAGAAAATGAATAGGTTTCTGTTTACTCTTGTCATTTTTTTCAATGGCATTTAAGAGACTTAAATTTAGCCTTCGAGTTTATTCTTTTTGTTTTTTTACTTTTTTTAACACCGTTATGGCGTTTTTCCTCTCTCTTCTCCATCTCTAGGTGACTATAACTCCTGAAGTGGCATCAAGAACTGTAAACAGAACTATAATGGCTGAGCTAGTTAGATTGTACAAAGCTTCTGAATTGGGAATAAGATTGCCTGCATACGATGGAAGAAAGAGTTTATACACAGCTGGGGAGCTTCCCTTTGTTTGGAAAGAGTTTTATATCAAATTAATCGATGAGGAGAATGGAATCAACAGTCCCAAGTAAGAACAGTGTCTCAACATTTTCTATATAACAAAATCATAGATGAAAAAGCAGTATCATATGAGCATTCGAATTTTCAGGAGGGAAAGACACTATAAAGTGGTTATTAAATTTGTTGCTCGCGCCAACTTGCGTCATTTGAGACAGTTCTTAGATGGTAAGCGGGCAGATGCTCCGGAAGAAGCTTTGCAAATACTCGACATCGTGTTAAGAGAGCTTTCGAACAAAAGGTAAATATATCTAGAAGACTTATGATTATGTTTATATTACTTTGGTAATTCTCATCATTTCAACATGCCTTAATTTTAGGTTCTGTCCAGTCGGGAGGTCTTTCTTTTCGTGCGATATTAGATTGCCTCAACGACTCGGAAATGGCTTGGAATCATGGTGTGGGTTTTACCAGAGTATAAGCCCTACTCAGATGGGGTTGTCACTTAAAATTGGTAATAAGCTAGGACTTGAGACTAATTTCAAATTTGTAAGCCACTAATTGTCTCTATGTTTGTTAACATTTGTTATAATAGATATGGCATCAGCTGCATTTATTGAACCTCTCCCTGTGCTTGAGTTCGTCGGCCAGCTTCTCAGCAAGGATGTTCTGTCAAGGGCATTAGCTGATTCTGATCGAGTAAAGGTATTTTTCTTGATGCCGCAATGAGGGGGTCTTTTAATTCAATTCAGAATGTGAATTTGAAACTTCAAATTCAGATTAAGAAGGCTTTAAGAGGAGTGAAAGTTGAAGTTACGCATAGGGGAAATGTACGACGAAAGTATCGGGTTTCAGGATTGACATCTCAGCCCACTCGAGAACTCGTGTAAGTTCTAGTTTCCTTATTGGATGTTTTGTTCTTTCCAATGTGCAGAATTTTTCATTATGGTAAAAGACAGCTGATGTTTGTTTCTGCATGAATTATAATGAATTGAAGCTAGGATCTCTAAAATTGATTTACTGTCCTTGTTACGAATCATACTTCTGTTTAGCTTTCCAGTTGATGATAATTCAACCATGAAGTCGGTTGTTGAATACTTCCAGGAAATGTACGGATTCACCATCCAGCATGCACATCTCCCCTGTCTTCAAGTAGGAAATCAAAAAAAGGCTAATTATTTGCCAATGGAGGTGGGGAAATTTCATCGCCATTGATCCCTCCATCAATCATGTTTTAAATGGTTTTTATGTTATTGATTTCAGGCCTGTAAGATTGTTGAAGGTCAACGATATACAAAAAGACTAAACGAGAGGCAGATCACCGCACTATTGAAAGTTACCTGCCAAAGACCGAGGGATCGAGAAAATGACATTCTTCAGGTATGTTCTGTTCTTGAGCAATTTAACTAAATAGGGTGAGATTAATGAAAATGAGCTTGCATGTAAGGAGAGTGTTTTCATGTTTATGAGCTTGTTTCTTTATTTCATAAGAATGAGCGACTTTATTGGAGGAAATTCAAAAGTAAACCCAAAATGATTATTAGCAGAATGGTGAACTATTCTTTTAATCTGACTTCTTGAAAAGAAGATAACGTCATTTACCTCATGATTATATAATAGTCTTGCACTTCTTGGTCATGATTATTGATTTGAATAGTGTATTAATGGACAAATGAGCAGACTGTTCAACATAATAACTACGATCAAGATCCTTATGCCGAAGAATTTGGTGTGAAAATCAGTGAAAAGTTAGCTTCTGTTGAGGCTCGAATTCTTCCTGCTCCTTGGGTAATGTCTCAATTTTCAAACATCTATTGATTTATTGACAGAGCGTTATGTCAAATGCAAACCTGCTGATGAGACTTCTACTTGCAGCTTAAATATCATGATACTGGAAAGGAAAAGGATTGTTTGCCTCAAGTTGGGCAGTGGAATATGATGAACAAGGTCAAAGCCAGGCCTAATGCCTCCAATTGTTTTTGTGATAATCATTGTTCAATTTGATGTTGCTCCAACTGTGATTTCTGTTGTTGCCTTCCATTATGTTTTTGAAAATCATCATTAGAAGTTGGTTTTCCTTCTAACTGAACTTTGCATATCTAATCCAGAAAATGATTAATGGGATGACTGTCAGCCGGTGGGCATGCATTAACTTTTCGAGGAGCGTGCAAGAAAGTGTAGCTCGTGGATTTTGCAAAGAATTGGCTCAAATGTGTCAAGTCTCCGGAATGGTAAGAAATTGTGTTTTTTCAAGAAGAAATAGCTATTAAATTTCTGGACTATGCTTGATTTTTGTTCGATTTATGAAGGAATTTAATCCAGAGCCTGCCATTCCAATATACAATGCTCGGCCTGACCAAGTGGAGAAAGCATTGAAGCATGTTGTCCATGCTTCCATAAACAAATCTAAAGGAAAAGAATTGGAGCTATTATTAGCCATTTTGCCCGACAACAATGGTTCACTCTATGGTATGACATCACTAAAAATGCATGGCTAATGCTAAATTGATTCTCTGATGAGTTGCTTGGACTTAAAATTTTCAGTGACCCCTTTCTGTCTTGTAGCTGATGTGAAGCGAATTTGTGAGACTGATCTGGGTTTAATATCTCAGTGTTGTCTTACAAAACATGTGTTTAAGGTCAGCAAGCAGTACTTAGCTAACGTGTCTTTGAAGATCAATGTCAAGGTTGGTGGTCGGGTTCAATCCCATGCTTTAATGGTCTGTAATCTTATGTTTGTGAATCTGATGGTCCTTTTTATCATTTTGCGCTGCTGTTTTAGCTGCAGAATTCGTATCAATGTTGTTCTTTAAGCAGAAAAGATTCCAATTTCACTTCTTTAAGTTCTTTCTAATTTCAGACAATGATTTTCTTTTAATTTGTTTTGACAGATGGGGGGCAGAAACACAGTTCTTCTGGATGCCATCAGATGCAGAATACCTTTAGTGAGTGACATACCAACCATAATATTTGGAGCTGATGTAACTCACCCTGAGAACGGAGAAGATTCTAGCCCTTCTATTGCTGCCGTATAGTTCTTCAGCTCATCAGCAAATTCCCTCATGCCCCTCTTTATGGTTGGTTGGAGTGTAAGAAATGGTTATCGATTTTGCAGGTTGTGGCCTCACAAGATTGGCCAGAAGTCACCAAATATGCCGGACTAGTTTGTGCTCAAGCCCACAGGCAGGAACTCATTCAAGACTTGTACAAAACATGGCAGGAGCCTGTCCGGGGTACAGTTAGTGGTGGCATGATCAGGTAAAACGACTCTACAAATCGCTTTTTTTTTTTTAAATTTTTACTTTCATCTTAAATTCTTTATTTGCAGGGACCTTCTGGTTTCCTTCAGGAAGGCAACAGGGCAGAAGCCGTTGAGGATAATATTTTACAGGTTAATGTTCTTGTAGTGGCTAGAACCGAAAACATGATTATAAAATAACTCGTGGTAGATTGATTTGTTTTGATCAGGGATGGTGTAAGCGAGGGTCAGTTTTATCAAGTCTTACTTTATGAGTTAGATGCAATCAGGAAGGTGAGAATTGAGAGATGCATGTCACTAGATTTGCATATTTGAAGTAAATTTAGTTGAAAATAAAATCATTTGAAGTTGCTTGCTTCACAGGCTTGTGCATCGTTACAGTTATAGTCGTGCAGAAGCGACACCATACTTGGCTGTTTCCCAACAACCATAGGGATCGAAGCAGCACCGACAAGAGCGGGAATATTTTATCAGGTCAACCCTTGTTGATTAGAATTTGTTGATTCAGATCATATAACATATTTAAGTTTAAACCAAATTGCCTTTGTTTACAGGCACTGTGGTTGATTCTAAGATATGCCATCTTACAGAATTTGATTTCTATCTTTGCAGCCATGCTGGTATCCAGGTATGCTATCTTCCTCCCATTGAACAGATTGGAGATGGTTGTTTGTGTATCCTTTTCTTATTTTTTCTTCCATTGTCTGTTTTGATGTCGGAAGGGTACTAGTCGGCCAGCCCATTACCACGTTCTCTGGGATGAGAACAATTTCACTTCTGATGGAATTCAATCGCTGACGAACAATCTATGCTACACTTATGCAAGGTGCACTCGGTCTGTTTCTGTTGGTGAAGAGGCAGTGTTCTAGCTTATAAATTTCTCTACAATTTTTCATGATGATTACGGAAAAATAGTGAACAGAGAAGTTGTGATTTTCTTTTGCAGTTCCTCCTGCATATTATGCACATTTAGCTGCATTTCGGGCTCGGTTTTACTTAGAGCCAGAGATGCTAGAAAAAGGGTCGAGTCAATCCACAAAAACGACTCGCCCGGCTGGAGAGTTGGGAGTTCGACCATTGCCGGCTTTGAAGGAGAACGTTAAGAGAGTCATGTTTTATTGCTAGAAGTAGTGCATGTCCTTTTGTACATTAAGTAGTGTTCAGACTTAAATCTAGAGATTGTTCGTACAAACATCTAGATTAATGTATTAGGAGTTGCAGTGACACTCATCATACATGACGATCTTCATTCTATGAGTAAAATACTTTCAGTTACAGCAAGTTGAAGGAAGTTTTTGCTCTTGAGAAAATTGTAACGTCTTCCGTGCCCCACGTATAATATCGCCCATTTTTAAGCTAATGTTGCATGTATTATTCATGAAGTCGGTCTAAACTACGTTAAATGTAGGGTTTAAGTTCAGTGTTCGAATCCGGGAACAAATTCGTCTTCAATGACCTGTATCTGCTGATGTTTCTGACTCTCTAATCATAGCCACCACAAGCCCTAATCCCCAAACACACTCCAACTAGTGTACATAAAATTCAAACAAAACCAAGTTAAATAAAATTAGTCCAATATTTAGAATATTTGAGTGAACTCAAATCCAAACACCGAAAAGAAACACCAACAGAGAACTTAAATCCAGTACTAAAAGAAAGGGAGTAGTTAATTGAATTCGTGGGGGTGTGTTTAAAAAATGGTGTAGAGTGAATGAAACCCAAGCAAATCGAATCTGTGCTTGCAGAAGACAACTATCTCACATGGCTAAACAGTGTTAACAAGGACGGGAGGAAAAGTGATGGGGAGACTGGTTAATTTGAGCTAATAAACATTTACTCAGCAGACTAAGAAAGCACTTTCTCACTTAATCTCTTCATCCCACCTTCATTCCGACCACCATTACTCAGAAAACAAACAAATTGATTCAAACAAAGCTAGCTAAACTTCCTTATCATGCTCATAATTTCATTCTTGTTCACTGGTGACAAGTCAGCGTAATTGAAGATGATACACTGTGTGTGAGTGTGTGTGTTTGTGTGTGTGTGAGAGAGAGAGAGAGAGAGAGAGAGATGACCAAAGTGTGACAAGACTCATCGGATACCACTAGTGTCTGGATCTGCATTTCGATATGTCCGATCATCTCAATTATGATGCCGACAACTAGAGGGAATTTGTTGGGTGTCTATACTCTTTAACTTTGTCTTCTGTTTTTGAAAACAAAAAGGTTGTTCTCTGGGATTATTGAAGCTGTCTTTGAATACTGAAACTCTGATAAAAGGAGCTTCAATTTTTCCATCTCTCTCCACCAAACCCTAGTTAACTTCTATACACTTCCACAATTTTCTTAATTTGTGGAGTTATTGAATTGAAAAAAAAGGAAAGGAAGATATTTTTTAATAAAATAAGAACGGGTAATGACTGATAAACAGTTTCGACAGCAAAACACAGCCAATGCAGACACACTCTCTTCCCCTCTCTCCTGCTGAAAAACCCTAGTGGCATCAATCCCAAGACAAACTGAGAACATGGAGATCCTAAAATCTTACCAGACATATTTCCTTATTTCTCTTTCCTCCTACTCCCCGAAATATCCATTTTGTTGACAAGTCCAGCTCCATTTTCAGCTAAAACTAAAAAATTGGGGACCTAGAGCACCGAATTTAAGGTGGGCTTAGAAATCCTACAAGAGAAAGGGGGAAAAAGCCATTACTACGGTCTAAATGTTTTCTATCGGAAAACCCTAAAATTGAGTTGATGAACAAGAGTTAGCGGAAGCTTCAGCCATGTCTCACTAACCTAGTTGACTGGTAAATCTACAAACACCAGGGCATCGCCAATCAACGGCAGCGTAAGTTGGTCCTAAAATTTGATTTCTATCCAATCAAGCAAAACCCAGATCAGAAGGATTACAGAGAAGATAATGCAGGATTGAAGATCCAACAAAAGAAATCAAAATATTGAAGGGTCAGGATTGGGAAATAGGGTTTCTTTGTGCGGCCATAAACAGGTGAAACTGCCGCATGATCTGATCCTTCCTCCACAGGGTAGGAAGATTAAGATCATGCTGGCAGCTTCAACTGATAGTGGTGCACAATCAAAGATAAAAATAGAAATTCGAGGAGCTTTTCCATCGAAAAAAAGATACAACCACGGCTGGGGTAAGATGGAAAAGAAAGACGACGAAGGAAGGGGTATAAATAGGAGGGGAGGGAAGGAAAACGAAAAACATGAATAAAAAAAGGAAATTGAATAAGAACAAAAGAAAACGGAAGTGAAAAGGTGGTCCCTTTCCCTCGAATGATGCTCAAATTGAGTATTATCACGCCAAGAAGACGCCCCCATGCAGGCTGCAGGTGGATTAGATTAGTAAATGTTGCTATTTACATCACTATTAATCCCCTTTCTGCATTGGAACCTTTGCATTTTACTCTCTCTCTCTAATTCATATCTATCTCTCCTTATATGGACTGTGAGAATGAAAATTCATCCAGAAGCCAAATGGGGAGATGGAAGAACCGAGACCATTTTGCATGGTTAGGGTTCATAAGAATGATCCTTTAAGGATATAAAATTGAGCGTCTCAACCTCAGTAAATCATCTTTTTTTTTCTATGTACGTATCTCTCTAACCTTGCTATCATGGTTTTGTTCAAATCCAAGATCAATTGACGTGACCATAATTTCAAATTAAAAATAGTGATTTTAGAGAGGTATATGTTAAATCTGGAATGCTTATGAACACAATATTATCTATTATGTATCAGAACTTACACAATTTTATTTTTAAAACTAAGCCCAAAACATGTAATGTTGTTCAGAAAGAGATACTAGACTTCTACGTCATTTCTAGGACCAACAACCAAGCGATGTGGGATGAATACCCACAATTATGGATAGTCACAATCTCTCACCACACCTTCTTCCGCTACTTGAATAGAGTTTGACGTCTTTGTCTCTAACGTCGACACACCGACACCAATTGTCAAACCTCAAAAGCTAGCTATTAAAAAATTATGCTTGGGGCATGAGTCTGTACAACTTTATTTCGAAACAAAGTAAAAAATGTCTTATACTGACTAAAGAGGAATTCTCGAAGTTGTTACAAAAATCCATGCTCAAGCAAAGTGGAATGACAATGGTAGGTCGTCACACGTTATAAGTTCAATTTCATCTTCAACAAAAGTCAATTTCATGTTCGGGAGAGTAGACAATGTTGTTCGTTTGGACATCACATACCTTGTAACAGTACTAGATCCGGTCCAAAACTGCCTTTTTGAAGCGAACTCAACCACTCCTTCAAGACCTTCACTGTATCCATAAAAAAATTGATTTCAAATCTAATTTCACAAATATGATGGATCTAACTTTACAAATATGACAAATTGGAAGCAATACTAAAAGTAGAGCACAGTTTGAAGGCCAACATCTCTCCCTCTCTCTCCCTCTCAAATAAACTTTAGGTAACGTGACATTTATTGCATTGGACAAGAGCATCTTTCTTTAATCGCTGCAAAATAGTATTCTTTGCTCATCTGTCGTCGCTCTTACATTCTTTCCCCCGTCAATTTGATTAGCGTGCCAGCCTGTGAACAGTCTGCTAACGACAATTATGTGACATTAACTGTTCCCGGTACCATAAACTGTACTAAACTTTGATTATTTCTTTTGTAAATAATGGAAATAAGACACCAATGAAAGAATAATTTTGTATGTTTGTACGACAATGTTTTGTTGCTTTGGAACATATTCTGTTTGTTACATTAGTGTAACAAGATACGTGCCTTGTGGTGGTACCAACATGCCTATTTTGTTATGCAATTTTTTTCTTGACTGTCAATAATGTGTTCATAGGTTCACAATTGGAAGCACACTCCTTGTCAATGTTTCATTCTATTATGTTTATTTTGGTACATTTATTTTTTATTACACAATCACATTATCGAGATGTTGCTTGTTGAATTTAATAGCTCCTTAATTCGTGTCATGACTTCTATTTGAGTTAGGTCTTTTGCCATGTTATTTATTATTTAAAAGTAAGTGTTCAATGATTTTGTTCAGTTTCTGGTCGAGATATTTTACGTTCGGCCTCCAAAATCATTTTGGGGTGATGAAGCTTATGCTAACATTATGTCCACAATTTCAATTGATGGACTTCGATTTTTTCTAATTCAGAATTATCCAATTTTAAGGTAAATGGAAAAGAATGAGCCAAAGTATATGCACATTGGACCACCATTGAGTTGTCTAGTGCACGTTGGCACATGTGGTTACATTGTGGCTGATTTGTTATTTTTTGTTTAAGAAACATGACTTAGAGGATCATCCAAAGGTTTGCATAAAAAATGAAACCATTTGAACCATAGCACTCTAAAATTTACTCTTTAATGAATAAATATTTAATATTATCACGTTCATCACACAAGACACTGAGATTTTGAAACCTTATCACCAAATAAAAATACAAGAAATATTGAATTAAACTCTTTCTTTCAAGTTTACAGACTCTTTTGATCAAAGAGTATATATGAAAGGTATATATGAAAGGTTACATAGGCATAATCACCATAATTGTCTCAATTAACAAATAGTTACTTAAATAGTCAGTCACCACAACTGCCTCCATTGGTAAATTGTTAATTTATTGGTGACTATTGAAAATGTCTACTCAACACAATTATCTTTATAGACGAATAGTTACTTTATTGGTGATTTTTAAAAATCAGACTATAATAATGACAAGATACATAATTCAAATAGACACGATAAATTATTAATTTGCTAGCAATAGGCACTTCACTTTTCCAGCCGAAAGGCATGAAAGCAAGCACAAATATTTAATAAATTTCATGTACATTAGGAGGTTATATGCATAATTATATGAACTGTCACATTCTAATCATTTAACTATATCTTTAAGCCATCGGCTAATACACTCCTAAGCACGATCCAAGTTACCAAATCTTGCATAGATATGACAGCCCATTGCACAAAATGAATTCCCTAAAATAATATGGAAAATCCGGAATGTTATCACCTTCATTTTAAAATCGCTTCATCTTTGAGTCGGAGATATCAATCTGTACCAATATATAGCGATTTTGCTTTGTAAATATAAAAAATCCTAGGCTTTGCTTTCTTCTAGCCATTGTTCCATGCTATGATGACGCTGTCAGAGATTTCCACGAGCTATGGGAAAATACAGAAATAGGGACATTTCTTTATTGGAAAATGGCTCAAAGCACAGGAACAAGAGTACCACATCCCTCCATTGGCAACAAAATAAACTATTATGCAGCAGTATTCCTGTGGTTCGACCCGATTAGCTTGCTTGACTCGGTTCAATCAACTCGTTTTGTTACCTTAGTTGTAAATGATTAACTATTTAAGATATACTATCCTAATCAGAATGCTTATAATTTCTTTTTTAAATAATGTTTTTTCGAAAGATTAAGCAATTAATTGTTTGATTTCGATGTTATAATAACAAAGATTACAATAATCTTAATAATTTCTTTTTTATAGAAATATAAAATTTCATTTACGTAATATAGAAACATGTGTACGCATGATTACTTCCTTAGGTATGTCATGCTAGTGCTAGGGATGAGACCCATGAGTTCGGTTCGGTTTTTAATAAAAAAATAACTGATCCAGCGGGTTTGGGTTTTGATATATTAAAACCGAAGCATAACCAATCCACTATGATAACCGAAACATATCCGATCCAAATATTCGGGTTGGATTCGGTTATGATTCGGTTAATTTGTTCGGGTTGGGTTTCGGG
Source organism: Begonia fuchsioides (assembly GCA_003255005.1). Taxonomy (NCBI): domain Eukaryota; kingdom Viridiplantae; phylum Streptophyta; class Magnoliopsida; order Cucurbitales; family Begoniaceae; genus Begonia; species Begonia fuchsioides. The sequence goes on from QAOC01032477.1 coordinate 122,766, forward strand.
TTGGGCTTCGGGTTGGGTCGGGTTGGACACGGGTTAAACCCTAATTTCTACTCCTTATTTAGAAGACAAAAAACCATAATAATACCACAGCTAAATCATCTTTTACCTAAACAAAATGAATACATTTTTCACTTAGCCCTCTAATATTTTCTGCGATGACAAAATGAGAGAAATAGTACTCATGCTCGGCATATTACAAAAAATGTTACACAACTAAACCGTGAAGCTTCATCAGTTTGATCAGTGGGCCAGGGTCCCTGGGACAGTGGCCAACAAGAGAAGACAATCGTTATGAAAGATATGAACACAAAGATAAGTGTAATAAATTCAAGGTTAATATTAAAAAACATCCATTTGTCTATGTTAAATAATAATAACTACGAATTACAAAAGAAATAAATGGATATAGATATAGATAAACGACCACTAGAGGACAAAAAAAATACCTTCAATGCAGCAACTCCTAGAGCTATCATCATTTTTTTAAGGTCTCCATTATATCAACCAAAACTAAAAATCAAATAAAAACNGAAATAAATTCAACTGCAGCAAGTAGAAAATAAAATTTAGAAGCCACTGAACTTAAAGTTCAGATTGATAGTTTGACAAACCTTGTAAGTATTAAAAGGGTATTTGTACCTTATAGCTCGGTTTTTAAATTGGGTTTTCTGCCTGCAATAATCGGCTTCGAGCGTTTAACTTTGGTTTTGAATAAACATTAATATGAAATCAGAGAAGTATTAAGTAAAAAGCTGAAGTTAAAAATCTGACCTCGTCGGGAAGAAAGCAGCTAAAATTTCGACTTCCAATCTGCTATGAATTTACCTTCGACAAATAAAGCTCTTCCAACAAAATAAGGGAAGAGAATCCAACTCTCACTGTCACTTGTGAACTCTCTACTATTCACTCATCTCTTACTGGAAAGGTAAACCGGAAACTTGAGATGAACCTGTCACTCGACGAAGGAATACACAAGCTACTCGTCGAAGGAATACACGAGTCACTCGTCGAAGGATGAACGCACTTTTGATCGGGAGGAGGAAGGAATGTCGTCGACGACTGGGATATCTCCTCTGCTCCCGTGTTTCTAACTTTCTTCTAGGGTTTAATGTTTATAGGTTTATATAATTTTTCGGTTCGGTTCAGGTTAGAGCAAAATTAACCGAAAACCAAACCAATACTATTCGGTTTTAGGTGGGTCGACTATTGGATCGGGTTTTGAACTTAAATAACCAACCCAAACCCGATCCAATGATTGGGTCGGTTCGGTTTTGCGGGTCAAACCGACCCAATTGCCACCCCTAGCTAGTGCTAGTAAGCTTCTATTACACAAACTCCAACCCGACTTTCGATTAAAAACGAACCGAATAAGGATTGATTCGTTTGGCTCGTTAAACTTGGTTTGTTAGTCTTGCTAGGGTTGTAAAGCCAGATATTTTCATGTGTGAGTCTGTTATACAGAGTAGATTATCATCTATAGGTAATGTTGGTGGTTTTAGTCGGCCATGAATCAAACCCTCGTTCACTTTGTCTTTCTCTGTTTCAAACACTTGACAAGATGAAGATGTCGCGAAAAAGGGAACAGCAGCGCAGCCATGGAGGTGCAGTGAAATAAAGCAAAAACGAAACTTCAAACGTAGGCATTATGGGGTGAAAGAGAGCTCTCGAGCCGAAACCATTAATGCCTGAAAAAACATTTGGAAGCTTTTGCTTTTAACAGCGAGAGAGGGATTAGTAATAACTGCACCTGCTGCGGTGGCAGAAGTCGAAGGCCAGAATAGAGCAGCAGGCAAGAGGAAGGGATCAGTCTTCCAGTTTTGATTAGGGTTTAAGATACTGTCCATGTCACGTTGTTTTCTGCTTCTTCAATTCGAAATCCACTCATGCTTTCACGCTTCTGCAAGAGTACGCCATTTGGTTAAGACTTTTTTACGCCCAAAATCATATAATTATGACCCTATTTTTAAATGGTTAAAAGTTTTAAAAAAAATCTTAAAGTTTAGTGAAATGGGGTGAAAAAATCCATGAATTTTGAAATAGTTAAAAAATACCTCCACAGATGTCAGTGTTACCATCTGGACTGCAACCCACTAACGTACCATCTACGCAGATGGTTTACATTTTTTATTTTTTCAAATTTATCATTTTTTTAAATATATATCATCAAAATTATTTGAAATTCTTAATATATATTCAAAACTTTATATGACGATATTCTAGAAAGTTTTACGAATTTTAAACATTTACAAGATTTACATAATATTTGGATTGTAAAAATAAAAAGTACTTAAATGCAAGGATAACAACTTAGACGTGTATTAAATTACGTTAGTGATTAATTCGAGTGACACAAATTGATTAACAATATTATTGTTATGATATTTCAAATTCATGTGATCAATAGATATTCTTGTTAATCAAATATTCAAATAATCATCTAGGTTATCATAGTATGGAACGTTAGCAAGAAAATAATAGACCGAGACCCAAGGGACATGAGGAATAGAGCTGGCAATCAAGCCGGCTCGAGCCCGGGAAAGGCCGGCTCGTCGAGCCGGACGAGCCAAACGAGCCGAGCCTTTCGAGCCTGTCGAGCCTATTCGAGCCGGCTCTGTCGAGCTTTTTTAAAAAAAATTTGGCTCGAGCCGGCTCGCGAGCCTCGAGCCTAAACGAGCGAGCCGATCCGAGCCAGTCGAGCCTGTCGAGCCTAAACGAGCCGAGCCAAACGAGCCAAACAAGAAAAAAAAAATTTCGTATATTGAAGTTGTATAACTTATTCGATATTATGTAATGACCAATTTATGCATATTGTTTTCTTCAAGCCAAAAAAAAATTTGCATGATAACATTTGTATGTATCGCCTCCATTACGCAAAAGAAACACGAAAACAATACATCGAATAAATATCTCAAAGAAACTCGAAGACAATAGCATCGAAAGTTCGAAACATAGAATCAACAGCATGCAACATGTCTTTTACGAATCGAAATAGAAATACTGAAAGCATCCAATTTGAAATCAATTCGCAAAAAAGTTAACAATTAATACTCATGCATTGTACGAATCGAAATAGAAACACTGAAAGCATTCATTGTGCCGTTAAAAAGTAAAATATGTTACAAAAAGTTGTTTAATTGTTCGAAAAGAGTACAAAAGAACGAACCTACTCCATAGGGGTATCGTCCGTAAAAAAATTATCAGCTAACCTCTACAATTTATACAATTCACGCATAACAGCTACATGCGGTCGACCTTCAGTTTTAAAACGGTCGACATTACGTTACCGTTGCATATGGAAGTTATAGCCGTTACATTATAACGGTCGCCCCTCTTTATAAAAACGGTCGACCTTTTTACAACTACCGGTCAACTCTTTTTTCCACGCGGTCGACACTTTCACAACAATCATGCGTATTGCGATCGATATTTAATTAGCGGTCGACACTTAAAAACGTTCTGGAACGTATAGCGGTCGACACCTTATTTTGCGGTCGGCCATCCAAATTTACATATGCATTAAGTGTCGACCGCGTGTATACTAAGTGTCGACCGCACTACAAGTAGTCCGAGCCAACCGAGCCAGTTCGAACGAGCTGCACTCTCGGGCTCGGATAGAGCTTTTGCTCGAGCCGCTACAGTGCCGAGCAAGCCGAGCGAGCCGGCGAACCGGCTCGCTCGTTTGCCAGCACTAATGAGGAAGCCTCAATATTTTAGAAGAATACGATCTTTTGATGTGATGGTGCAACATCTATAGTAAAGAAAATAAATAACGAGAGAAATCGAAGTTTAAATCATAATTTCTTATTATTTCTACTGCATTTATTATTTCTTAGCCTGAGATATTATAAAAATCATCTTTTTATCTTTTATCTTTGCTTTTTGAAAGTTAAATTTTATTATTGTGATAAAGATATTTTTTATTATGTTACAATACGTGTACTTGCGTTAGTTGTGAGTAGAGCCAACATTTGAGCGAGTCAGCAGGATCAGATCGCTACAGTGTCGAGCTAAGCGAGACTCGAGCCCAAGAGGCGAGCTTGGCTTCAGCTCGAGCTCGAGCTCGAGCTTAGGATCCTTCGCCTACAAGCTTCCCTTCTTCTTGTCGAAGCTGTCCATTGTCGTCGTCTTCGTCGCTGTCTCTCGCCGTCACTCGCTCCTCGTCGCTGATACTATCCATCGTCGTCGATGCTCGCCTTCTTTTCTCGTCAGCCGTTGCTCGTCGACCGTCGCTTGCCTTCGCGTCACTCGCTCGTCGCTCGTTACCCGTCGTCGTCGAGGTATGCGTACAATTAATTTATGAAGTTATCGTTAATGTTAATGTGTATTGTGAACTAATTTTTTTTTTTAATTTTGCAGGGTGGAATTATAAATATTTATTACCACGTACAAGTTATCATCGAGTAATTGGTGAACGATATCAATTTAAAATTTTATTCGTTATTAATTTGTATCGATATGGATACACACTACATACAATTTGAATTATTTTTTTCTGATGATGATGACATTCAAGATATTAGATCTAGTAATCCCGCATTTTCTATTGGTCACACATCTGCACATACATCAACAATTTTATCAAAATCTTAAAAAATCTAAAACGTCGGATGTTTGGAAATATTTTGAATTGAAAGAAATATAAATAGGGGGAAAATTATAAAATAGGGCGCAAAGCAAATAGTGTGCAAAATACTATGCGTATGAATCTGCCACTAGCACTATTGGTCGACATTGTAAAAATGTCTTGTACACTAGCAAATGAGAGATCCGTATGTAACGACCCGATTTCAAAGTCACCGCTTACTTGCTTTTCTTACGTACTTACTTACATTCTTCGGCGACCCGAGCACCGGTCCGTTACTTGCTTTTTTACTTACTTACATTACTTTGGTGGAAAAATTTGTAAAACTTTAATTTCTGAAAACTCTCTTTAGTTTATCAAAACAGTTTACAAGGAAAAACAGAATAATAAACATACATACACTCTTTGAGAATAACAATTTACTATTCCAACTTTTATCAAAATACATAAGCCTTTAATAACTTAAAACATACAGCGGAAGACTATAGTTCAAAATACATTCATTTATGAAAAGCTCTGTGATCCATCACACCAAAATAAGAGTATACATTTTAATTACATATCCAAAATATTCAAAACATTTTTATAAAATAACTCGTGTGTGTCATACATCACTCTCCGTCGGTCACTGCTCAATAAACCGTATCATTTGGACACTCTTATGCTCTATCTCCATGATCAGTCATTGGCACAATTTCCACCATTATATTTCATATATTGCAAAGCCTAAACTATGAGCCTAAAGTTCAGTAAGAAGCATGACTATAAAATGCAATGCATGAGTATGCTATGTTGTTAAAACAATGCACAATTTCATTCTCGTTTCTTAGGTTCATATCTTCTTTATCTTTCGAAATATTACAGGATCTCAAGAACACCCCATCCACATACTTCAACTTTCTACTGATCGTGAGCTTACTTACTTACTACTTGGAGTGCTCATGCCTGTAATAACCATTTACTTTACTTTACTGTTCTGATATTCAATTTCTTAATTCATCGGAGACGAAACATAATTAGCATCCCATACCACCAATCATACCTCGTTTACCTCCAACTACGTTGTAAAACAATCCATGAAAATAGTTCGTAGACATTTTGTAAAACTATGATGCATGACCATGTGACTATGAAAACATCTCTTAAATCACATTACATAACATGAAAATAAGCATTCTTCACCAAACATGTCATGCAACAAACATGCAGCACACATCAAACAATCATCCTAATTTTTGCAATGTAGTCTCACTTAAGGGCCAAATAATCTTAATGCTAACTTACCTTTGCAGCTATCTCGAATTAATCCACTTGAGTCCATTCTTCAATCCAATAAATGACCTAAATATATAAATCATATACGGATCAGAATTTGCATAAAGTCTTAACTTTCTATTCCAACTTTAAATGACCATAACTTCCTCGTTAATGATTCATTCTTGATGATTAAGGTGTCAAATTGTTCCTTAAGAAGTCTACTATAACTTCTTAGAAGACAACAAATTCAGAAAACTAACGCATGTCGACTTAATTGGATAAAACAGAGGGCATTCACTGTTTGAACCCCTGTTTGGGTCGACCCAAACTATGAGGGGTCGACCCATGTCGACAAATAGAGGCGTCGCGCTTCTGAAATCGAGTTTCAATCGACTCAAACTACAAGGGGTCAACCCAAACTCCCCCCCAGTTTTCGTACACTGACTTGCGACGTCCATAATTTTTTCTACATATCTCCGAATCTAGTGATTTCAACGGCTATAAATCACTCTAAGAGTTTAGTCTAACTCTTATGAAGGTCATAAACTCTAATTTCTACTACTTATCGACTGAATCTTCAAAACTCTAACTTTGTTCATACCTAACTACTTTCTTATCTCTTAGCAGGAAATCACTCGTTTTTATCCACCAACCCAACCAATACATCATATTATTCTTACTGAACCTAAAAGAAACTCAGAGGATAGAATAATATCTTGAACTTCAGCTTTCACAAATTTACTTGGGATGTTCTACTTCACCTCTCTTGAAATAACTCACTTACTCAAGGACGCATGAACTCACTCTTTTTCTTTCTCAACACCTCTCTTCTTTGACAAGTCTCACTCTCCTTTGATCAAAACGAGAGAGCTTAGAGTTTTTCCACTTCCCTCTGAGATATTTCTCTTTTCTCTCTACTTTCTCCCACAGACTTCTTTTCTGTCTCAATCTCCATCTCCCTTATCAATACGTGAGAACTTAGAGTAGAAAATAGGGAGAAGGAACCATGCTGGTAGGGGAATGGCAGACCATGCCTTCTTACGTTCTTAATTAAACAAAATCAACTTTCTCTTTACGTCCACCTATCAGATTTCCCCACGTTTTGACTGACTTTTCAACTCAAAACGGGAATGTGTCGACCCCTCTTCCATTGTGTCGACCGAAAGTATTCCCAAAGGGCAACTTGTGTCGACCGCTCGGTCCTGGGGTCGACCCAAAGTGTCAATTGTGTCGACCCTTTCTAAGTCCTGGGGTCGACCAAAACTATATATTGTGTCGACCCCTCTTCAATCATGGGGTCGACCGAAACATACAATTGTGTCGACCTCTCCAAATTCCTAGGGTCGACCTAAAATACACTTTTGTGTCGACCCCTCCTAAATCCTGGGGTCGACCGAAAGGTTACTTTGTGTCGACCCTTCCTCATGCCTGGGGTCGACCGAAACTTACATTGTGTCGACCCCTCTTCGATCCTGGAGTCGACCGAAACTTCCATTTGTGTCGTGGGGCCTCCTAAATCATGGGGTCGACCAGATCTTACTTGAAGATAATCCTTTAGTGTATTTAACTCAACTTACTTCATTACTTTACTTAAACCAATCAACCATCAAACAATGGACTTCAAACAAACACCAATCAAACCCAAACACTTGGGCTGGTGCACGGTGTGATACACCCCAGACAGAGTATTCTTCTTCCAATTATTCATAATCGTAACCAACATTCATAAAGAAAAATCTTAAACACTTTCATTTTAAAATCATAATTCTTAAACTAAACGAGAGTTGTTACATCGTACCTAATTACAAATAAATGTTGGTGGTGGAGGAAATTTCGTGTATTCACACAAATGACTACGAGATAGTGCTGCAAAATATGTAGTACAAAAAGAATTCTCGCTATCGATGTTTGATAACAAAGTCATTGAATAATTTATGAGGGAATACATTAACATTAGCTTTAGACGAATTCCCCGTAGTACATTGTAAGGTGACATCATTAAAATATACACTGATATGAAAAATGAGTTAATTACATTATTTTCTCATGAACTACTATGTGTATTTGTATTACTTCCGAATTATAAAGTGCACCTAGTGCACTTGGACATATAGTCATCACTTCTCATTTCATTGATGAGAAATGAAAACTTCATAAAAGAATACTAGGATTCTGTAGTTTTGAATATCCTCATAATAGAATAACTATTTATCGATACATTGTCACTATTTTATAAGAATATAATATTAGAGATATAATTTTTACTATTACTTTAGAATAAATTTTTTAATATTACTTTAGATAATGCTTCCGCTAATGATGTTTGTGTTTTGCAATTTCAAAGATTATTTAATTTGATAGTTATCAATCTTTGCTTTTTCATATGCGTTGCGTTTGTCATATTTTAAATTTAATTGTTAAAGATGACATGCAATTTATTTTCCCGCATATTGACACAATTAGAAATGCAAGTTCTTTTATTACTTCTTTTAACTCTCGACAACAAGAGTATAAAGAATTTTGTAAAGTGGCTAATTTTTTACTTAAAAAATTAAAAACGGATTTATCAACAAATTAGAATTCAACTTATTTAATGTTAGAATATGTTAAACTGTAGTGTAATGTCATTTGTGATTTTATTAGTAAAAAAACACAAGATATTACTTTAGATAGTTGTAGTTGTGATATGGCTAATTTATTTCTTGATTTTTTGAAACTGTTTTT
>QAOC01032477.1:145966-171855 GCA_003255005.1 Begonia fuchsioides
ATTTGTTTATGTTAGTTTATGATGGACATATATTGATCGTTCAGTCGTAATTAAAAGTATAATATTTTTGTTTTAAGGGTCATAGTATTAAATTATTAATAGATTCTGGAGATGTAATTAGTGTAAGCCAGGGGACACACGTCCTAATGTTCTATCAAACAGTCTTGTTGATCAAGCCAGTTAGTAATATTTTTTCTATGGAATGGGTCTGTCCGTAGCAGTAATATTGGTATCAGAGCCCAACACTTAATTGGACCTGAGTTTTGAGGGAGAGATGTCATATCCATCGATAGTCCTCTAACTTCTAGTTTTTTTTGCTCTCATACCTCGAAAGTCCACTTCATCCAAATTATACTATCTATATGAAATACCCAACTGTTAGACCTCTTGGAGAAGATAACAAAAAACATTGGTTCATTGTTAATTATGTTACACCTACTCAAATTTCTGTTCCACAACCTTATTGTAAATCTACACTAAAGCATTCCCCTCAAAAGAAGCCTAAATGCTTCTAGCCAATTTTTTGTCCTTTCAAAGCCTCATAAAAATCCTACAAAAAAAACTTATTCCAGTCATTAGGATTTATAAGCCAAAATCTAACATTGTTGTCTCTAAAGAAAAAACTAAGGAGAATATAATTAGTCAAAAACCTTCATCTATGATCATGATTAAGCATGTTGACTTTCCCCCTTTGGAGTCTTCTGCAGAGGACAAATTTAAACATGCTGCAAAAATACTAGTTTCTACCTCTATTGATACATGGGGAAATGCACTAGCCCTATTGAATTAGTTCTTAATTGCTAATCTCAAAATGTCATGGCCCAAAACTGGCTATTACGGACAATATCACATAAGATGACTAATTTAAGGGTGAAGCTTGATCTCACAGCTCGACAAACACAGAAAATACTAAAAGCGATAACAAAGAGATTAAGCATATTAGAAAGAGGGAAAATAACAGTTCCCTATGGTCATGATCTTGACGCAGAAAATACCAAGTTAAAGCGCCAAATAGAGATAGTACAACATGGATCCTTACAAGCGAGTCAACCAGAATTATTTGATAGTTTCATGTCTAGACCATCCTTTTAGAGTATATAAAAGGTGCGAGAAATGATTCCAACAATACAATATCCTTTGACATAAAAGAAAAAGAAGATGGATATTATGAAAATCTAAGATTTACTTTGCCAAAAACAAAGAGATGTGGAAAAACAAAAATGGCTAGAACATAAAGAGAAAGGATTGCTTCATCTTTTAAACATATGACGTTTGCATCTACATCACAACCTTGAAGCTTGTGTTCTTATCATCAATAACCACCACTATATCTTCAGTGGTTGAACGAACCACAGCACCCAAGAATGTTAAACTTATAATTCTTTGACATGCCTCGGGTTCTCCTTCCTCGATGTGCCATCACCCGAAGTCTAGCCAAAAGATTTCCTAATTTTTTTGTTCATTTTGCAGGGATCATATCTAATGGAATATCATTCATGGAGTCTTCTTCTAATGATCAAGAGCAGCTCAAGCATCTTATTTCATGGAAGGATCAAGGAGAAGAAGTGAAATGGACCCGAGAAGATGGTGCACCCGGTTTTCTAGCTCGAGAAGATAGTGCACCCGGTTTCTAGCATTGCATGGCCCATGCAATACTATTTCATTTACAAACTTTATCTCTAGTATTAGCTCATTTCATGCTTAATTTCGTGGACAAAGAATGACATGAGTATGACATGAGTTTTTATGGGTTTTATAGGTTTCTTATTGGTTTTATGAGTTTCTTATGGGTTTCTACTTTTTGATTAGCAGCCAACTCTCTCCCTTCACGTTGAGAAAGTTTATTCTCCTTCATGTGATGTTAGTTAGCTGCTAATAAATTGCTAGAATTTAGTTTTCCTTTTTTTTTATTTTCAAATTGAATATAGTCACTCAATTTGGGTTAATTCATTCAACTGAATGTAGCTATAATTTCAGCCTACTTAGAGTCTATAAATATCTCACTTGAGGATGGTTGTAAGCAGCTTTGTGATATTTAAAATTAGAGTGCATTGACATTTCTTTGGAATTCATTTCCTAAGCTCCCTTACGATCTAACTCTGGTGAGTCATATCCGGTCTTCCGAGAAGAACCTTCAATTCAGCTTACTTCCGAGCTAATAAGTTGAGTTTTTCTTGCTGCTTTCCATAATCCTTGCAAGGAAGAAAGGTTAGTAGCAAGTTACATTTAGCTCTTCCGTCCATTTCGTGATCATTGTCCTTCATCAAACTCTACAAAAATCAGCCATAAATTCTTCATCTCTGAACACATTCTGACCTCCATAAAATCGGCCAACCTTCACCAAAATCGTCCTTCCATTTTAATTACGTGACATTTGGTATCAAAGCTTAAAATCCCTATTAGAAGAGATATATTGATTTTCCAATTTGTAAAGTTGCATCAGAATTTACTTTTAGTTGTGTTAGTCATATTCTAGATGCTTTTTGTACTTCCATTTCTATTTTGGTTATCTTGATACACTTACAATTAAGTGATGATGACTCGAAGTGGAGTGTCACACCAAAACAACCGAGAAACCGTTTCACAAAACAACCATTCTACCACACCAGTTCATGAGGTAGCTGAATCTAGCTACCAAGGACAAATTGATGAAATTAATAAGAAGTTGGAGCTGTTATTGCAAAGGTTGGATGCTAATCCACCCCCTATGAGAGTTCCTCCAACCCCGACCCCAAAAAGAAAACTCAGAGGTGGCTTATTTGCTTCAAAACGTCCAGCTATCGATGAGTCCGATAGAGACTATGATATGCATGAGCATTTCAAACATGATGATTACATGAGAAACATTAAGATATCAATTCTTTCCTTTAATCGTTCTTGCAATGGGAATACATTTCTGGATTGGGTTGAGAAAGTTGATAAGATCTTCTATTTATATAATTATTCTGAACAGATGAAATACGATTAGTCTCATTGGAACTAACCATTTATGCTAGTCTTTGGTGGGATAACTTAAGGGCTCAAAGAAGGCATGAAGGTGATGATGAATTTCTTTCTTGGAGAGATTTGAAGATGTTGATGAGAAGAAGATTTGTTCTAAGCCACTACAAGCAAGAGCTCTTTCTACAACTTCAATCACTAAGACAAGCGAACCTTTCAGTTGAAGATTATTTAACCGATTTTGAAACTCTTAGAACTCGTTGTGATCTTAATGAACCTAAAGAGCAAATTATAACAAGGTTTCTAAAAAGCTTAAATAAAGAAATAGAAGATATAGTGGAGTTGCAACCACTAGATTCAATGGATATCACCATATAACTTGCCATGAAAGTGGAGCGGCAAGTAAAAAGGAAAGTAAGAGTGTTTTCAATCGGTACACCCCTAAACCTAACAATTCCTATAAACTTTCAGCAAAGGTGGAAGATAAATTTACATCTATCAAGACGTGGCCTCAAAAGACAGATCAAGAAGTTAAGGCAGTTGTAGAGAACACTCAGCCTAGAGCATGGGAAATCAAATGTTTCAAATGTATCGGTTTAGACCACACTGCTTTACAATGCCTGAACAAAAGGGTAATGACCCTAAGGGAGGGCACTAATGAGGTAGAAAGTGAAGATGAAGCGGTACAAGAGATAGAAAAAGAGTAAGAGAATGAAGTAGAGACATGTTATGCTCAAGAGGGTCCCTTACTTATGGTGATTCGTCGGTTATTGATTTCACATGCCCGAAGTGAAGATCAAAGGGAGAATACCTTTCATAGTAGATGCCTCATCAAGGGAAACATATGGTCTCTTATTATTGATGGAGATAGTTGCACTAATGTAGCCTCTCATGACCTTGTAGACAAATTGTGGCTTGAAACTATGGCACATCCGAGCCCTTACAAATTAAGGTGGCTGAATGATAAGGAAGACATCAAAGTGATCAAACAAGTTCAATGTGAGTTCTTTATTGGAGGCTACAAGGAGAAGGTATTATGTGATGTGGTACCTATGAATTCTAGCCACTTGCTTTTGGGAAGACCGTGGCAATTTGACCGAAGAGTTATGCATGATGGCTACACCAATCAATATTCATTCAAGTTTGAAGGGAGAGGCATCAAACTAGCACCACAAAGTCCAAAGCAAATGGCTATGGATGAGGTTACAAGAAGAGAAAGTATGGCTAAAACAAATTTTCTTATGTCTAGAAAGGAATTGTATAAGTCTATCAAAAATAGTATTCCCTTTGTGATGATCTTGTTCCGGGGAAAAGTTGAGGAAATTAGAAAGATTCCTAAGGAGGTTTTTACCTTGCTAGAGAAGTATGAAAATGTATTTCTGGAAGAGCTAGCTCTAGGGCTGCCACCCTTACGAGTTATTGAACATCAAATCGACCGCCAACCGGGTGCGGTGTTATCTAACCAGCCCTCTTATAGAATGAACCCCGAGGAAGCAAAAGAGTTACAAAATCAGGTACAAGAACTTTTATCTAAAGGTTATATTCATGAATCAATGAGTCCTTGTGCAGTTCCTACTCTTTTGGTGCCTAAGAAGGATGAGAATTTTTGCATGTGTGTGGATAGCCAAGCCATCAACCAAATTACTATCAAGTATAGGTTTTTGATTCCTATACTTGATGACTTGTTAGATAAACTTAGTGGAGCAGCTTGCTTCTCTAAGGTGGACTTGAAGAGTGAATACCATCAAATACGAATGAAGGAAGAAGACGAGTGGAAAACTGCATTCAAAACAAAGTATGGACTCTTTGAATGGTTAATGATACTTTTTGGATTATCTAATGCTCCTAGTACTTTCATGAGATTGATGCAAATTTCTTGGGAAAATTTGTGGTGGTATATTTTGATGACATCTTAGTTTATAGCTCCAATTTGAATACTCACTTGATCACCTCTCAATGTTGTTCGATACTCTTCGGGCAAATAAGTTGTTTGAAAATTTGAAGAAGTGTGTCTTTGTGCAAGAGAAGATTCACTTTCTAGGATTCATCATCTCTAAAGAAGGCATGGAGGTGGATGATTAAAAAATTGAAGCTATCAAAGCTTGGCCTACTCCTAAGAGCATCACCGAGGTTAGAAGTTTTCATGGTCTTGCTTTATTTTATAGAAAATTTATCAAGGGCTTTAGCTCTATTGTCGTCCCTTTAACCGATTGCACTAAGAAGGGAAATGAGTTTGCATGGACTCCTAGTTGTCAAGAAAGTTTTGAGTTAATCAAACTCAAGCTTTGTGAAGCCTCTATTCTCATGTTACCCAATTTCAACAAAGTTTTTCAAGTAGAATGTGATGCATCTGGGCATGGGATTGGAGCTGTTATGTTGCAAAAGAGAAGATCAATTGCTTATTTCTGTGAAAAGCTTGAGGGTGCAACCTTCAATTACTCTACATATGACAAAGAGTTTTATGCGGTGGTGATTAGAGCCTTGGAGGTGTGGCAACACTATCTCTTATCCAAAGAATTTATCATACACATCGATCACCAAGCTCTCAAGCATATCAAGAGCCAAGGCAAGATGAATATGAGACATGCCAAGTGGGTGGAATTCTTAGAAAGATATCTATACATCATCAAATACAAGAAGAGTGAAAGTAATGTGGTGGCCGATGCGCTTTCAAGAAGGTGTGTTTTTTTTACCGAATTGACTACTAATTTTTTTGGTTTTGATTGGATTAAGGAAGCTTACCAAGGAGATCCGGATTTTAAACATTGGTATGAGTTAAGTTTAAAGAAAGAAGATTGTGGTTTTTATTTGACAGATGGCTACCTATTCAAGGGTGGCAAGCTTTGTGTTCCTCATGGGAGAATCCGTGAATCCCTCATCAAGGAAGCACATGGTGGTGGACTAGCTAGCTATTTTGGTGAGAAGAAAACCTTGGAGCACTCAAGGAGCATTTCTATTGGCCTCATTTGTTGCAGGATGTGTGTAAAGTTGTGGAAAAATGCATCATCTGGAAGAAGGCAAAAAGTAGGGTGCTACCTAAAGGTCTTTACATGCCCTTGCCCATCCCGAGTCATCCATGGGTGGAGGTTAGTATGGATTTTATACTTGGTCTTCTATGTACTAGTAGGGCCAAAGATTCTATTGTGGTGGTAGTAAATCGGTTTTCCAAGTTGGCTCACTTTTTAGCATATAATAAAACCGATGAGTCTATCCATGTGGCTGAACTCTTTTTTAAGGAGGTGGTACACCTTCACGGTATTCCAAGGTCCATAGTTTTGGATTTGGATACAAAATTCTTAAGTAGTTTTTGGAAGACACTTTGGAAAAGAGTAGGTACCAAATTGCTCTTTAGTACATCTTTTCACCCTCGAACGATTGGACGAACCGACGTAGTAAACCGCACTTTGGGAAATTTGTTGAGAAGCATTGTGAGTAAGAAACGCACGGATTGGGACATACAACTCCCTTACATTGAATTTGAATACATCCGAAGTGTTCATCAATCAACTCAAATGACTCCTTGTGAGGTAGTTTATGATTTCAAACCTTTAACTCATCTTGATTTATTGCCTTTGCCAAACAATGAAGTGACCAACCCGGATGGAGCCAAGAAGGTCGAATTAGTAAAGAACTTGCATGAAAAGGTTAGTCGATTAATCAAAAAGGCTAACAAGTCCTATGCTAAGTATACTAACCGAGGAAGAAAAACAATGAATTTTCAAGTGGGAGACCTAGTATGACTGCATTTACGTAAGGAAAGGTTTTCAAGACAAAGGGATTCCAAACTTGCATCAAGAGCTGAATCTGAATGCTTATAAGCTTGAGTTGCCCGGAGAATATGGGGTGTCAGCTACTTTCAATGTTCAAGACTTGTCTCCTAGTGATAAATCATTTGGAGGAAGAGGTTCAACCTCTTAATTTGAGGAAAAATCCTTAAACACCCCGGGAGGATGACATGTCTCGGGTTCTCTCCTTCCTCAAGGTGTCATCACCTGAAGCCGAGCCAAAGGATTTTCTAATTTATTTGTTCATTTTACAGGAATCTTATCTAATGGAATATCATTCATAGAGCCTTCTTCTAATGATCAAGAGCAGCCTAAACATCTTATTTTATGGATGGATTAAGGAGAAGAAGTGAAATGGACCCGAGAAGATGGTGCACCCAGTTTTCTAGCCCGAGAAGATAGTTCACTCGGTTTCTAACATTGCATGGCTCATGCAATACTATTTCATTTACAAACTTTATCTTTAGTATTAGCTCATTTCATGCTTAATTTCGTGCACATGGAATGACATGGGTATGACATGAGTTTTTATGGGTTTTATGAGTTTCTTATAGATTTTATGGGTTTCTAATTTTTGATTAGCAGTCAACTCTCTCCCTTCACGTTGAGGAAGTTTATTCTCCTCTATGTGATGCTAGTTAGCTGCTAACAAATTGCTAGAATTTAATTTTCCTTTTTTTATTTTCAAGTTGAATGTAGTCACTCAATTTGGGTTGATTCTGTAATACCCGACTATTTTATATTTTTGTAAATTAGGTATTATTACACTTTTTTAAGTTTAATTTGGTAGAATTTCGTGGATATTAAATCATTATGCGTTGCATATTAGTTAAAAAAAAATTTGATATATAAATTTTGGGATTTGAAAATATTAAGGAAGGATATGCTGAATTTTATGAAGGATCAGACGACCTTTTGTGTATCGGTCGACCGAAATAATATGAAACGGTCTACCTCTTCTTTTTGGAACTTTCGACCGATAAAACCGATTGAAGATCAATGTTAGCCACTTGTAAGGATAAAATGGAGATTTCATATGTATTACTTTAGAATATTATAATCAATGATTAAGATTTAATCACTTTAAATGAACGGTTGGATGAGTTTTAGATATTTTAAAGTTAAAATAATAAAATAACAACATAAGAAGACCAAGAGGTAGAAGAAAAAGGCTGGTTGCACGACAAGAGAGAGGAGAAAATGGAGGATTTGGATTTTTGAGAGATTGATGAGAAAAAAATTTGATGAAAACATAGAATTTGGTGAGTTAAGAGTGAATCAAGAAGAAAAAAGAAGAAAACAGCAAAGGAAAAGAGTACCCCCAACGATTTTCTAAACTCAAGGTATGTCCTAACCCTAGAAATGGAGGTTTTTAGAGTTTTATTGGCGGAAGATTTGATTATTGGTTAGAATTTTTGAATTAAATGTTATGAAAGTCAAATTCGGATTAAATTGTGTCTTGTTAATGTTTACTGTTTTCGAAAATGTTAAAGTGCTCAAATGGATTAATGTTCAACTAAGAATTCAGTATACATGTAATAAAAGCTATAGCTTTTTGAATCAACTAATTTGGAGTTGTGGAGATTAAGTTATGAATTTTTTTTTGTTTACTGCTGGAACAGAACAGAGTTTCTACTATGAAATTCGGGTAGTTTCTATTTTCTATTTATTCCGTGCCCTAAATGTGTTTATTTGATAGCAAGTTCTTCTATCAAGTTCTTAATACTAAAAATTATGGATTTGGAATTAAGAGATTTGGAGTCGTATATACCAAGTTACGATTTTTATAAAATGATTGAAAAACAGTGAATTGGAAATTCGGAGTTTTGGACAGTTTCGAGTATTAGGCTTTTAGCACGTTTTAATGATTTTCAAATGGATAAGTGTTCTTCTAACCGAATGAAATAAACACTATAAGTGAAAGTTTTGCATGAGAATTAAGGAAAAATAAGTTGTATAACCTGAGTTATGAATTTTGAAAGTTATGGTGAAAATAGTTACTTATAGTATAAAAACTTATTTGAATGATTTGGCAATATAAGTTCTCAAGCTTCTAGTGTGCATTGCCAAGTTGAAACAAAAGACATCATAAATCAAAGTAAGTATGTGTTGTATGCGTTTGGCCTATTAGAGGTCTACATTGTAAAGGTTATGTATTTTTATGATTTTTTATTGATGATAAACTAGTTGGGGTGTAACGCACAATACACCGACCTCAAGTCATTTGAGGATTGTTTGTATGCCTTGTATTGCTTGATTGATAGGTTTTTATAAGATTTCTTTATTGACATGTTTATATGACTTTTGTTTAGATTAGTTTAGATTTTCTTGCATTAAGGATAGGATTGTATGTGACATGTTATGGACATCATGCATCATGTTTTCTACGAATGACAACGAAAATGAATTTTTATGCATGAAAACTACAAATTATTATAAGTGAATCGTAAGGAGATGGCGGATTGGGTGTTAGGTTGCCCATGTGGGTCATTGATGCCTACATTCATCCCTGCAATATCTCAATTGATTCGATGAAGACATCTACATTACAGGAGAATAAAGACGCCATCGACAATGGCTATTGGTCGATGCTGTCGTAAGCCTAATGAGGTTGTGCGGTAGGTTATTATACCTCCTAATGATATACGTTATGTAAATCCTAAAATCACGTTTTATGGATGGTCATCATATAGGGGGCGGATCCACACCACGAAAATGAAATAATCTGCATTGTTTTAAATCATATCATCCATTACTTCATTCATGTTTTATTTGCACTACTTACTGAGCTTTAAGCTCATTAGTTAGACTTTGCAATGTAGGTGAAGACTTGAATGTTGAAGAAATATCACTTGAGGATTAAATATGAAGGAGGAAGAGAGTGTCTTCCGTGGAGCCTTGTCGTTGTAAGCGAGATTTTGACCGGTGGAGTAAGCTCACTAAAATACATGTGTTTTGAAAAGAACTTGTAAAAAACATTATTTTGATTTACAACTATATAGTGTTTGTAAAGTTTTATATTTTGAGAATGTGATCTGTGTTTAATTACTTATAAGTGTGATTTGAAATATTAGCTTCCGCTTTGTATGTACAAATATATGTATAAGTTTGATAAAACAAATTTTCAATGAAAAACTTTTTAATAATTCAAAAAAAAAGGATGTTATAGATTCATTCAACCGAATGTGGTTATAATTTCATCCTACTTAGAGTCTATAAATACCTCACTTGAGAATGGTTGTAAGCAGCTTTGTGATATTGAAAATTAGAGTGCATTGACATTTCTTTGGACTTCATTTCCTAAGCTATCTTACGATCGAACTCTGGTGAGTCATATCCGGCCGTCCGAGAAGAACCTTCAATTCAGCTTACTTCCGAGCTAGTAGTTGACTTTTTTTTGCTGCTTTCCATAATCCTTTCAAGGAAAAAATGTTAGTAGCAAGTTCCATTTAACTATTCCCTCCATTTCGTGATCATTATCTTCTATCAAACTCTCCGAAAATCAGCCATAAATTCTTCATCCCCGAACGCATTCTGACCTCCATAAAATATGTCAACCTTCACCAAAACCGTCCTTCCATTTCAATTTCGTGTCATTCTTACGCTAGGAAAAATCCTGCAAAAGATTCAAATGACAGTTTCAAATCTTCGTCAAAGAAAAGAGCTCATAGAAAAGATCTCTCCTCATGTTAAGGTCTATTTTTTACTTACTAAATATGATAGACCTTTAACCGTCATCTGTTTTTAGATACAGGCGCAGCAGAAAGCCTGATAAATCCATCCATAATTCCTACCTAATTTTTAAAAGATCACAGAAGGCAATTTATCGTGGCGTCTAGCCAAATTTTTACTACCTACTGAATAGTAAAGTCAGTCAAGGTACTGTTTAGACCCTACACTAATATAATGAGATTATTTCAATTGAGTGACCATCCAGACAAACTTGAAGTTTTATTTGCTCAGTTGTTTGATGGAAATCATACGTAATTCCCTAAGTCATGTTCTCACTCTCTAGACANAAATCATATCATTCATTACTTCATTCATGTTTTATTTGCACTACTTACTGAGCTTTAAGCTCATTAATTAGACTTTGCAATGTAGGTGAAGACTTGAATGTTGAAGAAATATCACTTGAGGATTAAATATGAAGGAGGAAGATAGTGTCTTCCGTGGAGCCTTGTCGTTGTAAGCGAGATTTTGACCGGTGGAGTAAGCTCACTAAAATACATGTGTTTTGAAAAGAACTTGTAAAAAACATTATTTTGATTTACAACTATATAGTGTTTGTAAAGTTTTATATTTTGAGAATGTGATCTGTGTTTAATTACTTATAAGTGTGATTTGAAATATTAGCTTCCGCTTTGTATGTACAAATATATGTATAAGTTTGATAAAACAAATTTTCAATGAAAAACTTTTTAATAATTCAAAAAAAAAGGATGTTATAGATTCATTCAACCGAATGTGGTTATAATTTCATCCTACTTAGAGTCTATAAATACCTCACTTGAGAATGGTTGTAAGCAGCTTTGTGATATTGAAAATTAGAGTGCATTGACATTTCTTTGGACTTCATTTCCTAAGCTATCTTACGATCGAACTCTGGTGAGTCATATCCGGCCGTCCGAGAAGAACCTTCAATTCAGCTTACTTCCGAGCTAGTAGTTGACTTTTTTTTGCTGCTTTCCATAATCCTTTCAAGGAAAAAATGTTAGTAGCAAGTTCCATTTAACTATTCCCTCCATTTCGTGATCATTATCTTCTATCAAACTCTCCAAAAATCAGCCATAAATTCTTCATCCCCAAACGCATTCTGACCTCCATAAAATATGTCAACCTTCACTAAAACCGTCCTTCCATTTCAATTTCGTGTCATTCTTACGCTAGAAAAAATACTGCAAAAGATTCAAATGAAAGTTTCAAATCTTCGTCAAAGAAAAGAGCTCATAGAAAAGATCTCTCCTCATGTTAAGGTCTATTTTTTACTTACTAAATATGATAGACCTTTAACAGTCATCTATTTTTAGATACTGGCGCAGCAGAAAGCCTGATAAATCCATCCATAATTCCTACCTAATTTTTAAAAGATCACAGAAGTCAATTTATCGTGGCGTCTAGCCAAATTTTTACTACCTACTGAATAGTAAAGTCAGTCAAGGTACTGTTTAGACCCTACACTAATATAATGAGATTATTTCAATTGAGTGACCATCCAGACAAACTTGAAGTTTTATTTGCTCAGTTGTTTGATGGAAATCATACCTAATTCCCTAAGTCATGTTCTCACTCTCTAGACAAATTTAAAATTTTTCATTAAGTATCCTTCAAGAAAAATGAAGACATCAATCCTACAAAGAAAAGTCATTGTGGAATGAATCCAGAAGATCAGAAGTTGGCCAGCCAAGAATATAAATATCTTATGCAACAAGGCGTCATAGATCACTTTGACTCTCAATGGGCTTATTAACCTCTAAACCATTTTTATAGAACAGTAAGTTCTCATTAACAAGCAGACAGTTATTCACAAATTCGGCAACAACAAGATGTTATTCTAAATTTAATCTGATGAGCGAATTTTGACAGTTAGGCATTTATCTCAAAGAAAGATGGAAAACTGTATTTTGAATCCATGATGCTCATTTTCAATGGTTAGTGCTCCTTTTTAGCCTTAAAACAACCCCTCCTCTACAACATTCAATATTAATCTACATTGACGACATTCTTCTGTATAGTTCAGATAAAACAAGTCATTCAACATTATTGGAGCAATTTAGTCAGATTGTCCAAAAAATGGCATTATGTTATCAAGAAAGAAGACAACTATGAAAGCCAAAAATTAAATTTCTTGGTATGACTTTCGAGAAAGGACAGTATAAACCAGGACCTCATATCGGTCTGTAATTATTCAAATTTCGTGATGAGCTCTTAAACAAAAGAAGATACAATAATTTTTTAGAATTATTAGTTATCTAAGAGATTTTGTTCCTAAGATTTCCACATATCTTAGTTCTCTGCAAGTACAACTGAAGAAAGAGGTTAAACCATAGGATAAGCAAGTCATCGAATCAGTTAAAAAAAC
Source organism: Begonia fuchsioides (assembly GCA_003255005.1). Taxonomy (NCBI): domain Eukaryota; kingdom Viridiplantae; phylum Streptophyta; class Magnoliopsida; order Cucurbitales; family Begoniaceae; genus Begonia; species Begonia fuchsioides. The sequence goes on from QAOC01032477.1 coordinate 158,774, forward strand.
TTAAACAAGTGTTAAGTCTCGAAAAGACTTAATAATCACGTGATTTTAGTAGTCAAATTGCTAGAAATCAGTAATAATCTAATTGAAATAATCAGATTTTTAGAGATAATACTGCAGTGATGCCACAACATTCTGTATAGCATCAGCGACGTTGTTTTTACGTGATTTTGCCCGATATTTTATATATTTTTATTATCACGGGATTTTTGTTTTCATGCAATTGCAGAAGATTAATGTGGATATAAGCTGGAAGAATCACGAAAAAGAATGAAGAATCAATTCAAATTCAAATTTGGAAACAAGAATATCTTTGAAGATTTTGAAATCTTTTCTAATCTCAACATTTTTCCAAACCGACTCAGATCTTCTTCAAATCGTAACAGGTTCCCAAATCTGCTCGAGCTGCACGTAGTCTACATAAATGAACGAGAATATCATGGATTTGGTGTGCTAGAATTGGAGAGCGGGATTCACGATTAAGCTTCGGGCGTAAATCCAAAGAAGAGGTTCACGGCGGCGATCATGGCAACGAGGGAACGAGGTTGTGCGACCAACGAATTTCGACGACGATGACCAAAATTCTCTCCCTTTGCTTTTCGTTTTGACTTCCGTGAATTATATGAACTCCTGATAGTTATTGGAGAACTATTTCGTTTGAATTAAAATTAGGGTTTTTCATATATTGATTTGCTTAATGAAATTGCATGCTATCTTTTATAACTTGTTTTAATAAGAGCTTATATATTTTTGCTCTGTTGTGATTATTTCTCGAGCAATCCCGACAATACATCATTGCGCGATTGCTAAGTGTTATTTACGTAATTATTGTTTTGCATTGATATTATATAGGGCAACACGACAATACACCATTGCGTGTTGCTAAGACGTGTATTAAAATCATTAGGTGGTTAAATCGAGTGACACGGTTTAGCTAAGAGTGTTTTCATCATGTTCATTCCAACATAGTGCGGTCAAATCGAACTTGTTCTTAAACCCAACCATAGAGGCAACACCAGCCCCGGTTTATTAGTATTCGGACCAGAACTAAACTGATGTTGTGACTAATGCTGCAGTACCCACCGAGGGCAGTTCAAGTAAATCAATTTATGGAAAGTCCTAGTCGAGATTCTTACTAATTCTCAATCCGACCACCAACTTTACTTTTCTGCTTGATTTAGGATATTAGTTAGATATTTTAATTAATTGCTTAATTTAGGAGTAGAAGATAGATATAAAAATGAAATCTTTAATATTATTCTTTATGATACTTTGCAATGTATTCTTTAAATTATATATTTGACTTGTCTTTGTGGGATCGATATTTTTATTATTACGTTGCGACACGTGCACTTGCGTTTTAACGATTATATTTTCAGGCAACTACAAGTTTTACAGCAATTACTTGCTTTAACCATTCCTTCCACATAAAAAAGAATAATACAGACACACCTCAGTTATCAAGATTTGAGCCACAATTCTTCTGAAGAAATTGACAATGAAATGTCAGTATGTGCTTACAGAAGCGGCATGTTTTTTCAAGCAAAACAACATTATCACTCAACCATTAAGAAGATTTTGGCTGTCAAAAAATTCATCACAAAGTTTGAGTTTAATCTCTTTGGAGTTAAGTTTTTAGTCGAATGTGATCCATCATCTTTTCCGCGCATGCTCGAATTTAAGTAAATGTTGATTCCAAATGAACAGCTACTACACTTTTTGAAATGATCTCCCAATATTCTTTGGAAGAAATTTACAATAAAAGTTCCATATGAGCTTAGAGAAGCGGCATATTTTCTCAAGCAGAACAACAATATCACTTAACCATTAGGGAGATTTTGGCTGTCAAACAATTCATCACAAAGTTTGAGTTTCATCTCTATGGAGTTATGTTTTTGGTCGAATGCGATATATCATTTTTCCTCTCATGCTCGAATTTAAGCAAACGATGGTTCCAAATAAACAATTATTGTGCCTTTCAAAATGATTCTCCCAATATTCTTTCGAAGCTAAACACATTAAAGGAAATGATGATTTGTCTTGATCTTTTAAAACACCAAACATTACGATAATATCGAGACCAAGAATCAATGTGCATGCCCTTAAACTTTGTCATCTATTCAAATGTTTTCAGCAAAACCAAAGTCGACCCAGCTTCTTAATCCTTTATTGTCTAGTCCTCATCCACTCACCATTTTGTCAGAAATACTTCGTTTTGCTTTTCAGTATCAACAACAGCTTGCTGAAAACAGGATATCATGTTCATTGCCCCCTATGGCTTTCATCCAAACTTGCCATTTTATTCCTCCTCTTCATCACTCGTTTTCCTTTGAAAAAAGAACTAGATGTTTTGGTTTCTCTTGCACTGTTATAACACAAGCATTGATTTACCAACCCTTGAAGCTCTTAATGCTCTGAGTAACTCAAATACATTTAATAATTTATTGAGGTGTTGCAATGGTTTGCTCTAATAAAGAGATGGAAAATTTTGTTTGCTTTTGACATACAAAAATATGAGAAATGACCCATTATCCAGCTTGTTTCCATACTTTTAATCAAAAGATAATGGCATCAAGATGTTGAGTTATTGACCTTATAGTCCATCCAGTGCGTTCATCCCTATAATTGTTTCCTACACCGTTCTCAGCACTTTGATAAAGAAGAAGAACAAGCAATACAAAAAAAGCTTTGTGTTGAGAAGACAGGACAGCGCATAAGCACTTGGAAAAAAGAAAAAACATTGATGCCTCAGCTAGCTCTAGTAAGAAGCCTGGTGTGTAAAAGCAAATTTCTTACCGATGAAGTCCTCCAATTATTGAGTTGTGTGAACTTTGGCTTTTATAAAATAGATTTCTTACTGATGAAGTCCTGTACTATGTAAATTATTGGGTGGCTTCAGTCCCCCTCTATCTATACAAGGTAGAATGTTTTCATTGTAAGGGAGAACCTGTTTTGGAAAAGGATTGTATAAATTTCTAGCATATCCAATGGTAGATCTGTTATTATTTATGTCGGCTAAATTTTGATTTTTATTTCAACTACGAAAAAACCACATTTTGTTTTACATATGCTTTTAATTTTTTTTATTTAATGCGTAAATTTTTAATAGATATCTCGGCAAGTAATTTGATGGTTGAATCACTTCAGTCAAACATGGGATGAAAACATTACGGGTGTTTCAGAAATCATTATAAAAGAGATAGTGACTACATTTGTAGGTGTGTCTTTCTAAAAAGTTAATGTAGAGCTCTTAACAAACACGTAGACACCAAAATCATAGTAATCAGATATTTCTAGCATAAGTTATAGTATTCTAAAATTGAAACAAATATAAGATTTTAAACCGATTTTTAATTTAACTAGATTTATCAATCAATTGAAATGTTCCAACAACGACTCCAAATTAAGCTAAAAACTAGAAGTAGCGGGAGACTTATATCATATAAAGTGCTAGGATTTATTGTTTGATAGCATGTTAACAAAATTAATATGATAAGTGATCTTGCATGGTCACCTATAACCTAGAGAGATCTTTTCGATTTCCTTAGGCTCTCTCGACTATAATGTAAATGAATGTTGAATACTATAATAATTTTTAAATTTTTTAAATATTTAAAGTGCTAAGTTTTAAATAAGCGGTTGATTTTTTAGATGAACTGATTTATATGGAATCGTTTTAATGAATTAATTAAGTTTGCTTAATGAAAGGATTGATTTCCTTTACCTAGACACATTGACGAATTCGTGTCTTTTTCGAAACTCATAAATGCATTTTCTTACGCCCTTAAAGCCTAGTTGCTTTAAAAAATATTATTTTTTTTGGGACATGGAGCTTCCTAATTAAATGTTTTTTTTTTATCTATTTATTTGTTATTTTATGAAAAATGATGTTACTACTTTGTAAGACTAATCAATGCTTACGTTCTCAAAGCACGACTAAATGTAAAAAAGGAATAAAAACTCGTTTTTTGCAAGATAAAAAGACATCATCACTCGACAAATTTTGAAACAAACACTTTTTTTAATCTTTTCATCCATTTATTTGTCTTGGTTTATGATAAATGGTTCAATTAGTCGTCCGAATGAGATCTTTTGGTTGGTTCGTCATGAAGCAAGCTTCATGAAAAATGATTAGGCAACCATCAAAATTCCAACTATTGTGTCTTCCGCCTTTGACGCACAACTCTCGCTACAGAATTGCAAAAATTAAATAAAAACTCTTTGTTTTGGGATGTAGAAGTACTTCATAATTAATGACTCACCTCCCTTAGTAGATGTTAGAAACAAAAATAATATTCTGAAGGTATTTTAAGAACTATTCATTAGAAGTTTTAGGTAGTTTTAGCTTGTATTTAAATAGCAGATGAGTAGGAATTAGTAGCATCGAGGAGATCCGAGAGCAATTGAGAGGAATTACTAGGATCTCTAAACTGCCTCGGATGCTCTCTGGATTAATTAAGCTCCATGCCACAAATCTGCCAGAGTCTGAAGCAACATCCTGGCTGCTACATCGCACGAAACACAAAACAAGAAACATTATCCAAAAACACACATTATATGAAGAGTGGGGGAACCACTTTTGTTTGCAGAATCTCGGATTATTTCATGTCATTTCTCACGTGTTCTGACAGTTTCAGAGTAAAATACAAGGGGAACAAGACCAACGGGCAGCAACCCAAGGAAGTCCCGCCCGCTCAGAAGTTGGAAGACCAGTTTGCAGCACTCCCAACCCTCGGCATACCACCACCCTCTTTCCGTGCCTCTGAATCCACTTTGAATGTTGCACCGCAAACCTGACCGGAGCTGTCCACCCTCGGCACCGCCTTCAACTCATTCAGCGGATGCTCAAAACTCCTCAACCCGCCCGATGATGTAAAGAAGCAACCTGCAAATAAACACAATCGATCCAACAACATGGTGCATTCCGATAAACCCGACACTTTTTCTTCCAAGGAAACATACCTTTAGGAAATGGTGCAAAAGACTTCCCACAGCCCTTCTTCACAATCTCCGCATCATCTGACAGAACAAGATGGCCATCGGAATCGGTTCCCCAGAAAAAGGGGACGCTCCCATCAGCATCCTGCCACCGTGGAAAGTGCAATGAGAATCAGATCATTTCACAAGGAGAGCCAGCATAAAGCGTAACAAGGCCCTTCCAACAGAGTAGCAAACTTACAGAAGCAATAAATGTTGTTTTAGAAGAAGTGTCGTAGAGAATGAATGCAAATTTCCCAATGATATCTCTCACGACATGATCGGCCGGATAAGGGCCTCTGTCTCTCAGAGTTCTGTAAGCTTCTATCACAATAATCACCTCATTAGCGGTTTTGTTCAATCCATATTGTTGCTTGAGAAGCGCAACATTCTCAACATGCCCTTGGAACAAGCAGAAAATGTCATCTACTACTGCAAACAATCTGGCACATGGGAAACGTTCAAGCATCAGCCGATAGCATTAAAAATATCGTGATTAGCCTAATCGAACCTAGTTCTCGTCAAGGGAATAATGAGACAAAAAAACCTCCCTCCCTCAATCACAGGTTTTTACAGTCATATCTGGCGATCCATCAAAGATCTTGTGATTCAACGTGAGAGTTTATGCACATACGGGTAACTAAAACTAGCCTTTGGTTTTCAGGAGATGAAATGGTAGAACTGCTTCAAGGAAACTAGCACTTTTGAGGACTGAAAACACCAATATATCCTCTCAAGAACCATCATCAAGATTTAAACAATCGTGGAAACAAGAATGTCTCGGTGATTCACATACAGAAAATGGCACTAATCTTTAAACTTTTTTCTGCACACTACCACATGAAACTGATAGCTGTCCATAAAGCTTTACCACTTAGAAAGATCCACAAGCTCTCATGTGGGCGTGCAGTTATTAATCAGTAATATCTCTGATTGCCGAAGATCCCAACGGAGAACAAATAGGGCATAAAACTAGAACATCGCTGAAATATGCGACACTTTACAAGATAGACTATAATTCCTGGTCAAACAAAGACATCTAACCAAGAAAATTAAAAAGACCAACGATCTAACATCATCAGATCAAGCAGAAAAAAGCGTAAAGGGAAAACGGGGCCGGCAAGAGTACCTTGGGAGTAATGGGTTCTGCCTGTCAAGCGAATAGGCAACGAGACCATCGGAGCCGAGGTTGACAGTGACGGAGCCAGGATGAATAGAGCCAAAGTGATGGGCAAGAAACCCATCTTTGAGTGCGGAAACTGAATCAGAGTGAGGGCTTTGCAAAGCCTCGGGGCTTTTGGCAACAGATTTATCAAAAACGGCGAGCATCTTGTTTGATGGTTTGATCGTCAATGGGTTGATACTTGCTCGAAAGAGGGCAGAGAGAGGATGACAGAAGATGAACAAAGCGCAGAAGGGGACTGTGGCCGGGGGAGGTTATATTGCCATCAAATCAAGCATACAGTTTCTTGAATCTCCAATTCAATCCTTCATTTTTTCATCTTTTTTTCTAAACACAGTCTTTGATCGGGAAATCAGTGGGCTGGATGATCCATTTTAGAGAGAGAAGAAATCCACAAGAGAAGTCAATGGCGTGGCTTTCATCAATTAAAAAAGAATCTGATCCACAACGCTGGCGCTGGGAGTGGTGGGGCCACCTCTTCTTTTGTCAGACCTCAACATTCATAATAGAAACACACGTTTCAGAATCTGTGTCACCCAAACGACACGTGTATTAATTAAATATCACTATTACATCATGAAGAATACATAAAATTATGTGACAAAAAGACCAAACCTTTCTTGGCCTCTTGGTGTCATTACAGAGACGTTCATTAGTTACGGCATTTCTCTAGCTTTAAGGTTATATTTTTCCATAATGTAAATTTAAATATGATCTCAGGTTTGAAGAGACTACTTACATGAATGAATTAGTCAAATTTAAATTCAAAATTTTATTTTTTGTACTAAAATATTTTAGGACGTAGCCAATGCATGGAAGACAGTGCCTTAAATTTAGAACATGTTGCTTGTTTGCAAGAGCGCCAATTGCATGTCAAATATTTGTAGAATAATCTTTGGAAACAAACCTTTTTTGATTAACAAGTCGACATTTGAATCTCATGGTGATTCATTCTTTGATAAATATGTTTGAGTTGAAATTCAATTGCTTTTTGTACTTTAATACACATAAATTTCTAATCATTAATATTATGAATTTCGTATTTATATAAAACTATTATAGATAGTCGAAAATAAATATATAAATTTAGAATATACAATATATAAAAAAATCAAAGAATATATTACACTAATAAATACGAGTATATTAGAATAATTTTTTAAATTATTAGAAAAAATGAACAAATATGAAAAATCGTTAAAATCTAATTTAGGCCTAAGTTTCGAGTAAAAAGCTCGATTCGGGCTTAAGTTTAAAAAAAAAACCTATTTTGAACTCCTTCGGATGGTCACTTAGGGGTGGGCGAATCCGACCCAACCCGACAATCCGATCCGACCAGACGATCGATCCGATCGGATCGGATCAGATAAGGTAATTGGTAAGTATATGAAAAAATTAATCTGATTTTTGGATTGTTGTCGGATTGAGATATTCTTAATTGAGAATCGATCTTCATCCTATTCTCATCGATTCTGACTCTCCAACCCTAATCCCATCGCCCAGCACCGACAAACTCTGAAGTCCTCCGAGTCAACGTCAGAAGATCAATTTCTCTCGGACTTGCAGGGTTTCTCATGGTGATGATTATCGTCGAGCAGAAATTTTAGTTTTCTCACGGGTAGTACAGTGGAAGTGCTTCAATGGTGGTTATTCTGCTCTTTCTCTCGCTTTCTATTGTAGTCATTGAAGATTTGAAGCTATGGAACCGGAAGTTGAATCAAAATCAAACTTCTCTGACTATAATCACAGACCAGAATCCGCCTTCAACTGTGTCCAAACAGGCTCCTTCTTCTTCACCGCAAAAATCTGAAACAAATCCAACTCAGGTTTCTTGCGGGAGAACTGCGTTCAATCCACCAGAAAGAGGCGAAGACTTCACGATTCTACTAGCCCTCTTTAGCCTGGACATGCAGATTCTCTTCCTCTCAACGGCGTGCGGAGTCGAAGGAACTTTGACCGCCATCGACAACCTGGGTCAGGAACTTTTTTTCCCATTTCTAAGTTGTTTTTGGAATTTATCGGATCCGATCTGATCCGATCTGTCGGATTTGGATTCGGGTGTTTTGAGTTTTCAACGCTAATCAGATCAGATCCGGTAAACCAATAAATTATCGGATCTACAAAAATCGGATCAGATTGATCCAATCCGATCCGATGTCCACCCCTATGATCACTGCGTCTAGTATAGAAGAACTAGCCACCTAATTATTTTTTAAAAGTTTTTATTTTTAATTAATTTGATTAACAAAATATAATTATAATGATTTAAAAATTTTTACCACACATTTACAACAATAAAAGAGACTAATCTAAAAAATTTTAAATTTTTTTGACATTTTGTACAATAAATTATAATTTTTGAAATATATAAAATAAACAAATTCAGTTAAAATTGAGTACATCAATAACAATTCTTGAAACTTTTGCCACACATTTAAAGCAGTGTAATACGACACTCCAGAAATTTTTGTGAATTTTTAACAATTGTACAATTTACTATAATTTTTTAATGTATAAACAAATAAATTCAGTTAAAATTAGGTACGCCTATAAAAATTCATGAAACGTTTGTCCCACATTCCACAAAGTTTCTTGAATTTTCAATAATTATAAGATTTACTATATTTTTTAATAAATAAATAAACAAATTCAATTAAAATTACGTACATATCAGACGCAGTGAATGTCTGTATTTGACATTCAAAACAGACGCAGTGACCGTCAGAAAGAGGGTAAGTGCGGCCGAAGGATGGTGACTATGTTCGTATCGAACGTCCAAAAGGCCCAAAAGGGTTTTTTAACTCATGTCTGAATGAGGCTATTTATCCAAAACTCGAGTTTAAATTGAATTTTTACCATATAAAAAATCATTAAATATGAAACGCTTAGCGATATTTAATAAACTTACATCCTTCTAGAAAATTGACATTTTTAGAACAATTTTCGTAATCATTCGAAAGAAAATAACATATAGAAAATGGTTAAATAACAAAGAGGATAAACCAGTTTCTATTATTGTAAGGGAAAGAAACAGAAGCCGAAGAACTAAAGTGAAGAATGATGCAGATGGCAAAATAGTTACTGTAAAGACCCAACAAATAGAAAGGGGGGGATTAGCCCTTGTTCCCTTCTCTGTCCACACCACGATCGATTGAGACCGGATTTTCTTAAGAGGAGCGCGAGTAACCACTCCCTTCTCCCTACAAATAGCTCGGTAAGTTTCATCTTCTTAGTCAGAACCATTATTTTTCAGTTCTGTGGAAAATTTGCTCTGATTAGTTAATCCTCCGTCTTCGATTAACAGTGCACTGATCCGATTTAATCTCAACAGCTTATGGGCGACAACAGGATAAATAAAAAAGGCTGAGTTTTTCTCAAGAGTTATGATGGAAATTCTGAGATTTCGACATTTCTTCCATAAGAAAGTCTCTGCCTCTTAATAGATTGTTGATTGAGTTTAAATAGTACGGTATGACCGTTGAAATATTTTTGTCAAGTATTTGTTATTGATTTGAAATCTGAATCGTTTTGAAGCTGATAAGTTCATGGAAATAGGAAGAAAATGATGTAGAATAAATTTGAAATTTCAAGGTAAAGTGGTTAGTTTTGTTGGGTATTAAAAATTATGTGAAAAAGAGTCTTAGGCTGAATCTTACTGAAGGAGAATTAATATTGTTTAATGTATTGATTATCGGAAGTTGAATTATGTAGCAGTAAAAGAATACTATCTGATGATTTGTTTGACCAACCAGATAAATGTCAATATTTTTTTCAAAAATTGACTTAAGATTTGACTACTATCGAAGGAAAATTTGTGAAGAAGACATTCCCAAGACAAGTTTTGTATACACACTTTGAATTTATTGTAATGCTGTTCATACTGACTAATGCACAAGCATTATTGATAGAACTTACAAATAGGGTTTATGGCTCTCATCTTGATAAATTTATAGTAGTATTAATTGATGATATTATAATACATTCAAAGCATTGTGAGGGACATATGCAATATCTGAGGATAGTTTTGAAGACATTACAACAACATCGTCATATGCAAAGAGAGAAAAAATGTGATTTTTAGAAAAATAAAATTAAACTCCTTGTCCATGTTGTTTCAGAACATAGAATTTCAATAGATCTTAGTAAAGGTGAACTTATCTTAGCTTGGAAGCGCCCAAATATGTTAAAGAGGTCCTTAGCTTCTTGGGTTTGGCAAGTTATTATTGACGAATTGTCAATAAGTTCTTCTCTATAGCTATGTCACTAGTACAATTAACATGGAAAAATGCGAAATTTTCTTAGGACGAAAAATCTCAAATGACTTCTAATAAACTTAAGGAAAGATTTACTACAGCCCCTATGTTAGCAATATCCAATGAAAATGTACCTTATGCAGAATACATTGATGGATCAGGAGTACGTTTAGGATGCATGTTGATGTAGCAAAAGAAATGATAGCTAACGTGTCTTGTCATTTGAATACCCATGAGCAGAATTATCTAATACATGACCTATAATTGGCGGGTATCATTTTTGTAATAAAAATTTGAGCTTATTTATATGGCACTTAGTTTGAAATATTGTTTGACCATAAGAGTTTAAAGTATTTGTTCACTCAAAGATGTTGGAGAACTACTTGAGGGATTATGAATTTTCGTTGGAATATCTTTCTGGCAAAGCAAATATTGTTGTTGATGCCCTCATCTATTATCCAAGTTGGTTTCTTAATTGTCTTATTTTGGAGGACTGGATAAGTCGTTTAATAAGCTAGGATTACAAGCTGTAAATTCAATAAAATGACCAAACAGCTAATGTATTTAACCTTGTTATCACACCTAATATAATGCAACACGCCAAAGAAATGCACAAAGTAGATGATGAGTTGAAAGAAATATCTGCTAAGACCCAAGCTCGTGAAAAATTTGAAGGTTGAGAAAACAATGTAGATAAGTTCTTATTTTTTAAGGGAAGAGAAGTAGTATCTAGCAACTTAGAACTAAGACAAACAATACTTGCTAAAATTCATAAATCTGGATTCTACATACATCTTTGTTCTATGAAAATATATCACGATATGAAGCGCTACTTTTGGTAGATCAGAATGAACCAAGATGTGGCTAAATATGCATCAGTATGTATCAAAGTGTTATAGATTTTTTAAGTGTTACCAATCACGCTTTAGAAACTTAATTCAATTTAGGTTATAGTTGATACACTCACTAATATAGCAAATTTTATCACGGCATGAATGGATTTTCTTTATGTTAGATTGAATCTGATGACAACATTACTCTCAGACATGATATTATTAAACCAATTGTTGATAAAATACATGTTATTAAAGAGTGACTAAGAACAGTTCAAAGTCGAAAGAAGAACTACGATAATCTATTACAAACAAAAGTTGAGTTTGAATCTGTAAATTTTGTATTTTTGAAAGTTAAACCACAAAATGGTACTTAGCCGATTTGGAATAAAAAGAAATTTACTCTAAAATATATTGAACCTTTCCATATTAAAAAATCGAGTTAGTTCTCGTCTCATATTATTTCATGGAGCGATGTAGTGCTGTCAATCGAGCCGGCTCGAGCCGGCATTAGCCCGGGACGGCCGGCTCGTCGAGCCTGTCGAGCCTATTCGAGCCGGCTTGGTCGAGCTTTTTTCAAAAAAAATTGGCTTGAGCCGGCTCGCGAGCCTCGAGCCTCGAGCCTCGAGCCTAAACGAGCTAGCCGATCCGAGCCAGTCGAGCCTAAACGAGCCGAGCCAAATTAGCCCAACATAGAAATTTTATTTTCGTATATTGAAGTTTTATAACTTTTCGTATTATGTAATTTTAAATTTTGATAAAAAAATTTATGCCTATTGTTTTCTTCAATCCAAAAAAAAAAATTGCATGATAACATTTGTATGTAGCGCCTCCATTATGCCAAAGAAACATGAAAACAATAACATCGAATCAATATCTCAAAGAAACTTGAAAACAATAGCATCGAATCAATAGCATTCAACATATATAGCATCCGATTTTAAATCAATTCGTGAAACTGAGTGGCTGTGGGTGTGGCCTGATGTGCAATGGATCTCGAGTTTGGATGGCTCGAAGATTCACGACACGTCTTGATCGGAATAGGTGATGTCGGTACACGGGATTGTGTATCGGCGGCAGTAATGGTATTGTGGAGGAAGTTTGAAAGCTCGGGAATGAGATGATTTTATGGAGGACTCGGAGATGGAGGGGAGATGGAGTAATTCGGATACTCGAGCAATCGGAGTATCAGAATCAATAGACCTTGGAGAAAGCTCGGATATGACACACCGAGGTTTCAACAAGGGTTGACGGAAGCTTGGCCGGATATGACTCACCGGAGAAGTAACGTCGTTTGAGGGAATTATCAAAAAGGCTCGAAGCACTTGTATTGATAAGCATTCACTAAGTAAACAAGTAAGTCTAGAGTTCTTTAAATAGACAAAGCTAAACGAAAAATTAGAGAACTAGTAATCTCAAGCCATCGGATGAATTGGACGTCTAGGATGATTTGGCACGTGAATCCCGGAGGTGCGTCGTGGTTCGGGTGCGTCGCGTCATGGGTGCGCTGGCGGGTGGGGTGCGCTGGCGGGCGCGCTGTCGGGTGCGCTCGGGTGCGCTCGGCCGAGATATGTATCTCCGAGATTTGTGGGATTTTGTGTGTGCGAATCCCCTCAAATCCTCTTGGTTGTTATTTTCCAGCCAAGATATCTTATCCATGAAGATTTGACACGGGCAAATTTGAAGGATGCATTGGGCTTCCTTGAGTGTTCCGTGGGCCTCGGCCTCGGTTGTGTCTTGGGCTGAAAATCCGTCCATTTGATGACTAGGCTTGATCCTCTTCATTCTCTAAGTCTCTAAGTGCTGAAGGGAAATGTGGCGCTCGGCCACTTATTGAAG
>QAOC01032477.1:180543-201048 GCA_003255005.1 Begonia fuchsioides
GGTCTATCCATCCAAATGTTCATCACATAGCATAAATAAATTATTTTACAACCAAATCGAAAATAATATCATTCAACATCAATTCACTCATAATTTCTTACCAAGTTCAACTAAAAATGAATTTAAAGAAAACTTTAAATTCTCCGAAGAAATTCCCCACCAGTCCAAATTCACCTGCTAACCTGGTAAAAAAATGTTGTCTATTGGGTGAGTGACAAACTCGTAAGCTACCCATATTTAATGCATTCAGATTAAAACTTAGGTTTTCTCTTTATCCCCAAAAACCCGTGATCTAATCTATATGAATGCATGCATTTTGAAATCTCAATCAAAATCATGCATGTTTTCCCATTTTTAAATCCCGGCTCCACGAGGAAAAACCCGGCCCATCGGCCCCTGTGAGGTATTTATAAAACCCGTCACGTACGTAGGTGACTATACTACAAAATACCCTCACAGCTATATATATATTCACCGACAGTGAAAAAGGAGTGTCACTCGAGGACCACCCCGGCACACAGAACAAACCCGGTGTTAGTCCTTTCCTGGGTACCGACCTTAACCACCCCGGATCAAACCACAGTGGCCTCAGCCGACTGCCATCCCAAGGCATCCCGTTAAGGCGTCCCGGACCTAAGCACCGTAACCCTGCACGCATGCAGTAACCCTGGCCAGGTTTAGGGGTATCAGGGCACCCCAGGGAACGCGTCATCATTCGCCCCTTGCCCGTCCATATCACCTCATGTGATAGGACATCAGTCGAGCGACTCCAACTCCGAACGGAAGGGGCCCCGCCTCACCTTAACCGAACGAATGGGGCTGACATCACGATCGAGTCACACCAACTCCGAACGGAAACTCGTCCGAACGAATGGGGCCGATCTCCCGATCAAAACACACCAACTCCGAACGAAAGGGGACAAGCCTCGCCTTAACCGAACGAGTGGGGCCGATCGCTTTCCAAACAAAATCCAACATTTTGTTAAAAACCCAAATCACGATTTTAATTAAATATTGAAATTCAACAATTCAATATCTATCCTATCCAGACAGGCAATCCAACAATTCAAATCAAATAAATAAATCAGTATGCAATCCCAACATTTACAAATCAAGCCCTATCTGAAATTCAAATCATATGCCGTTTAAACCATTCAAATTAAACTACATATTAATATTTTAAAACCAACGTTCAACAATTAAGCCTCCCGTCATTTTGGGTGTCAACCACCAAAATACGGTTTAACCTTATTTATAAATCATGCATCTAGGTTAGGTGCAGAAAATATAAATAACTTACCTCGCTTTTTAAGCGATTTCCCCTTTTTATTTCGTTTCTCCCGCTCCGGGCTCGGTTCGATATCGTCAAACTCCTCTGTAATATCCCAAATATATTGTATAAGAGAAGAGAATCGAAAACCGAGCAAAAAGACGCGAAAACGGGCCAAAAAGGGCCCGGAAGCTTGCTGTCCGGTTCGGTCAAAATCGGACCGAACCGGTCAACGGTCCAGTCTGACCGGTCAACGTTGACCAAGTCAACTAGGCGGGTCGGGTTGACCTGGCCCGGGTTGGGTTGACCCGCGGGTATGCGACCCGCGACCCGCTTCTCACGCCGGTGACGAAACGACGAAATTTATGTCAAAACACTCGTCTCGACGAGACGGACCCAACCATACCAACAATCGCGAGAAAAACTGCTGTTTGAAAAACCGAAATTAAAACCCTAAACTCGCGGTTTTTCTCCGATTTCTCCCAAAATACAGACGTACCTTCGAAACCGCTTTAAAGGATTGCTCCTCTCTTCGTTGCGGACGTTTTGACACCAAGATTTTGCCGAACGGACGTCGTTCGCCGGCGTTCCCTTTTCTCCCTTTTCTCTCGCGATTTTCGGCGTCGGGGGAAACTGAAGAAGACGAAGTCTTCTTCAGTTTTTCTTTTAATTTACTAATATAATAAAATATTATAATTAATAATATTATATTATATAAATAATATAATATTATTAAAACATAATATTTATTTCGTAACGTTTTCTGATTTTTGTTCGATTTCCGCCGTTCCACTTAAAGTCCCGACACGATCATGTGTCCACTTATTTCGTAAAATCGACTTTTACGTTACATTCGAAAATCCTAGCTCAATTTCGTCCCGAGATATCCCAATTTATTTAGTTTGACTAAGTCGTCGCACGTGGCATATACGACAAATTTACGTTCCGCATACGACAATTGATTAGTCAAACTTCGCGAAAAATTTTCCTTGAAATTCGGGATTTAAAATTTCGGGTTATTACAGGACCCATCCCAAAAAAGTTTAGATAAGGTCTTCGTTTTTTGTTCGATTAATTGAAAAATCCTCTCAAAACATACCAAGTTACATTCTTCTTACAAAATATCAACCATACAACTTGTTATCTTACCTCAACTAATTCCTCGTACCAATTGGTTCAAAGAGCATACACAAACAATAAGGGTGAAAAACAAACATTTCAAAGTAATCAAACCACGTGTGCAATCATAAAAACTACTGAAAAAACACAAAGTTGTTGTTGGTGTTCAGCTGCAACCTCAGCATGAAGTTAACTACTCACCGCAATCAGTTCTTCAAACAATGACAGAGCAAAAATTACAACTCCTCTTAAAAAATGTATAAATCTATGAATTAGAACCTTCGAGTTTTACGTAAACCTTTTTGTCATAATGTCAGTATTGGAGAAACTTCTAGATGGTATTAGTGAATACAAACTGAATGAAGCAATAATACTCAGAAATCAAAAGAGCTATTACATTAAATCCAAGTTGCAGGATAACTAATCAAAGCTTTCAAATAACTCAAATAATTTCTTCCAGATTCAACAACCATGAACTGTGAAGTGTGCGAAAATCTTTGGGGCAAAAGGGGTTTGGATCATGAACAAATTAGTCTGAAAAACTTCAGACCCGAGAAGCATACCTCTCAGATGTCTTAGTTCCGACTTCCGACAGCGAGCGAGAGCAAAAAAATTTGAAGCGCGGCGATCAAGCGAGGATCAGGATATCTATGGACCTTGGAAGAGTAGTCCGGAGCCCTAAGCGAACGAGAGGTCTTGATGTTTTCTGGGGTAACTAAAACACGGTTTTTTCGTCGGTTGAAAACCGGCCTAAAAATAAAAAGAAAAAAGGCAACCCGAACCAAACACCTAAAAAACCAAAAAATATTTTCCCCAAACCAACCCTAAGGTTGAGTAACGGGTGGAAACTGTGGGTGATTATGATAGTGCTTTCCGGCTTGTGGGTAAGCTGTCGGCGACGAGATAGTGTTTTCTAGTCGTACGTTGAATTGCGTAGTCGTATCTAATTTGGTGGTCTTACATTCGTGAAACTCTAACATGGTGTCTTTTGATGTTGGTGGAGGTGGATGCAATATTTTTCTTAGTTGTTGAGGGAGTCTGTTAGAAGTATTAGAATAATAGTTAATAAAAGTAGTTATTGTCGATTTTATTCGGTTTACATTTACTTGTATAAATACATTGGATAAATGTAAAATTACTTTGACGGTGAAGCATTACATGATATCAGAGCCAATTTCTTCTTCTTTATCCTTTCTTCCCGGTTTCTTCTTCTCTATTTCCTCTGTTCTATTTGACACCATTTATGTAGCTTTTCTATTCAAAACAACATAACAATGGCATCATCCTCTTCTGCCAGCAATGAAAACATACCAAGACTATCTTCATATCCTCCTTTCCCAAATCACTCACAAAATATATCAATTAAGTTGAACTCGGACAATTATCTCGTTTGGAAGAGCACTCTCTTGAATATCATTATCTCGAATGATTTTGAATCGTTCATTGAGCTTCCTTCCTCTGCTCCTCCACAATTTCTTGACTGCTCCTCTACGACAACAAATCCAGAATACAGAACCTGGCAAAGATACAATAGGTTAGTAATGAGCTAGATTTATGCTTCCCTCTCCGAATCGTTACTGTCGCAAATTGTTAATTTCACCACGGCAGCGGAAATTTGGTACAACTTGAGTAAATCTCATTCATCGGTCTCCCTCGCTCGGCTCAACGAACTGCGAAGCAAACTACACAACTTCTGTAAGGGAAGTCTCACAATAACGAAGTATACACAGCAAATCACCAAGATTTGCAACAACCTCTCCTCAATCGGTGAACCAGTACCGATAAAGGACCAAATTCTCATAATATTAAACGGTCTCGGAAGCGAGTTCAACTCGTTTGTCACGGCGATTTCTCATCGCTCGTCCGAGACCACAGTCGAAGAAATCGTTAGTCTTTTACTAACCTTTGAAGCTCGCCTGGAACGACAAAATCGCCTTGATTCTCCTCCGCTGCTGCCGTCTCCAATGGCGAACTTCACCTCTACTGCTGATGGCTCGTCACAGAACTTTCATCCAAAGCACTTTCATTCAGCCGTCGGGAATGGTATTCTAGGTCATCAACCTCCCTCACATAATCTTTCTCCTCATCCAGGGCTGAATCAATGGCCCTCACAGCAGGGGCCCAACTCATATCAGCATTTTAAGCCCATTAAGGGCAATTACCGACCACGATGCCAAATTTGCAACAAAATTGGTCATTACGCCTCGGTTTGCTATCATCGGACGAATCTATTTTATAATTCAGTCGTCTTTAAATCTAATTCCAGCAATTTCCCTCAGCCCACAGCAAATTGGACGCATTCGGGATCCGATTTTAATCAAATTACACCGACTTGGTTTTTGGATTCCAAGACAACTAATCACTTCGCCTCGGATAATTCTCTGCTGCAAAATATTGCTCCATATACAGGCACCGATCAAATTTCAGTCGCTAACAGAATGAGAATCCCGATTTCATCGGTAGGTCAAGCATCGATTAATACATCATCCGGTAAATCCTTACTTCTTTCCGATGCAATTCATTCATCCTTTTTGTCTTATAATCTTTTAAGCGTCAACAAATTATGGCGTGATAATTCAGTCTCGGTTTCCTTTTTTCCTTCATATTTCTCGGTTACTGACCTAAATTCACAGGAAATCATACTTCGGGGTGGTCCGGCAATTAACGGACTTTATAGCCTTCACGTGTCATCCGCACCTGCATTTTTCAGCAAAGTTCTCGATTCTCGGACTTGGCACAATCGGCTTGGGCATCCTTCCATGCCGATTCTCAATTCGGTAATTTCGAATTTCAATTTCACTTTGAATAAAAATTCTACTATTGAACCTTGTATTTCGTGTCCTATGAGTAAGTCTCATAAACTTCCCTTTGCATTGTCAAACTCTCGATCTTTGAAATTGTTCGATTTATTACATACGAATTTGTGGGGACCGGCACCAAAAATGTCAATAAATGGTTTCCGGTATTTTCTTTTAATAATTGATGACTATAGTCGTTTCACTTGGATTTATTTTTTACAATCCAAAGATCAAGTTCCAAATATTTTCAAAAAATTTTGTGCTATGGTTCTCACACAATTTAATTCTTGTGTCCAAACGGTTCAATCGAATTGGGGAGAATTTCGTCCATTACGTCAATTTTTTGAATCTAATGGTATCATTCATAGAGTTTCATGCCCCTATACTCTGACACAAAATGGTCGGGTCGAACGTAAAAATCGGCATGTTGTCGAAGTCGGGTTATCAATCCTTTTTCATTCTCATATGCCCTTGTCATTTTGGTCATTTTCTTTTCATACCGCGATACATATTATTAATATGTTACCCTCTCGGGTTTTAGATTTTAAATGCCCATATTTTTTACTTCATTCAATTTCACCCAATTATGAGCTACTCCAGGTTTTTGGTTGTTTGTGCTTTCCGAATCTTCGATCCTACAATTCACATAAACTTGAACCTAGATCCGGGGAATGTGTATTTGTTGGTTATTCCAACAATCATAAAAGATATATTACCTTTGATCCATCTTCGGGTCGATTTTTTATATCCCGAGATGTAATATTTCATGAAGATTCTTTCCCATATAAAAATTCTAAATTTGAATCTTCATCCGATCAATCTTCCTCTCCTCCGATTGTCATTCCGGTTTCTTTACCTTTCTATTCGAGTTCAAAAATTCTTTCCACTATAATTTCGTGTCTCCCTTCTTCCAAGTCTCTGGTTGGTGCTTTGAAAGATGGCTCTTGTCCGAATGATGATTTTCAGGATAATACTCATCCCATGGTGACTAGAGCAAAATTGGGAATACGTAAACCGAAAGTTCTAGCAACGAATCTCGTGGAACCAATATCTTTTAAAGAAGCTATTAAATTTCTGTGCTGGATTTCGGCTATGAAAGAAGAGATGGATGCTTTACTCTTAAACAATACTTGGTCACTGGTTACATTACTCCCGGATTGCCCGATTATTGGATGCAAATGAGTTTACAAAATAAAAACCAATCCAGATGGCTCTATCAACTGGTATAAGGCTCGGTTAGTGGCCAAGTGATATCATCAACAAGAAAATATAGATTATTTTGAGACATTTAACCCGGTTGTTAAGCATACAACCATTCGGTTTGTTCTAAGTCTAGCATTTTCTAAAGCTTGGACCTTCAAGCAATTGGATGTTAATAATGCATTTCTCCACGGAGATCTAGCGGAATCGGTATTCATGGAACAACCTCCCGGGTTTGTAAGTCAATCTTCTCCTTCATTAGTTTGTCGACTTCATAAATCTCTATATGGCCTTAAACAATCTCCTCAGGCATGGTTTTTTAAGCTCTCTTCTGCTCTTATTGAGTTCGGATTTCGAGCTTCGTTGGCGGATTCTTCTCTTTTTATCTTAAAGAAGAATTCGGTTCGGTTATTAATGCTTATATATGTCGACGACATATTACTTACGGGAAATTCCAAATTACTACTCTTATGAATTTCTTGGGTAGCAAATTTGCTATCAAGGACTTAGGAATCCCTCACCAATTTCTCGGGATTAATTTCAGATTTTCTGGGAATTCATTGTTCTTATCTCAATCCCGATATATTGAATCTTTACTTGATAAGGCAAATATGTCGGAGTGCAAACCGGTGGATTCTCCTACGTTGACTAAACCGATATTGTCTTCAAACGATGACTCAGTTTTACCGGACGACACTCTTTTTCGACAACTCATTGATGGGCTACAATATTGCAATCTCACGAGACCGGACATCTCATATGCCGTTAATAAATAAAGCCAATTTATGCATTCACCTACGGATACTCATTGAATTGCGTTGAAGAGACTCTTACGGTATTTGAAAGGTACAATTTCATTTTCATTGAAATTTGTACGGGATTTTTCGTGCTCTTACTTACTTGGTTTTGCCGATGTGGATTGAGGGTTCTCTCTTGACGATCGTCGTAGTACGAGTGATTTTTGTTTCTTCTTTGGATCGAACCTTATATCTTGGTCATCCTTTAAACAAAAATGCGTTTCCCGGTCAAGCACGGAATCCGAATATCGAAGCGTTGCCGATGCGGTCTCGGAGTTATTATGGTTGAAGAAATTTTGTGATGATCTTGAAGTCTCTCTCAAAGTCATCCCATAAATTTTATGTGATAATATTAGTGCAACGTTTCTAGCGTCTAATCTGGCTTTACATTCTAAATCGAAGCATATGGATTTAGATTTCCACTTTATTCAAGAAAAGATAGCCGCAAACGAGATTAAAATATCATTTACGCCATCTTCTTCTCAACTTGCGGATGACTTAACTAAACCTCTTTCCGGAGATATATTTAAATTTTTACGGGCTAAGCTTAATGTGATTCCTCCATAAGCTTGTGGGAGGTTATTAGAAGTATTAGAATAGTAGTTAATAAAAGTAGTTATTGTCGGTTTTATTCGGTTTACATTTACTTGTATAAATACATTGGATAAATGTAAAATTACCGAAGCATTACAAAGTCTACCTCTCCTATCCTTGAACTACGTCGGTAGAAAAATATGTAACAAGAATCCATGGGCGTAGAAAGACTTGTATTGACATTATTTAAAAGAAAAAAATACTCCATATGGAAACCAAACCGAGTAGATTTGTATTTTGACCACCGAAGCCGAATCAAGCCAAGCCCAAAACCTACAACATTAAATTAGGTTCGACTTATGCCATTAAATCGAACTAGTTCCATCCGTTGGTATAATATTAAAGATAATGTCTAGATCAACTAACCCAGCAAAGCAGCAGAAGCCAAAATAGCCAAAGAAGCTATGATTTCAATTTCACTCCCGAAACTCGGAAAGTTGAAGTTCCACCGGCATGTCAGCAGCTTTTCCATCTCTAACAGCAACAAGATCTCCATCCTTGCCTTCCAAATAGGCTCTCAAGAAAGCAACCACAATTCCTCCGACGAACCTCCTCATCGGCCCTCTCGACTCGCCGTTTTTACACAGACAGTAGGTGGCCATCCCTCTCCCGCCTCTTGTCTCGTCGTCCAGCATATCAACATGTCCATAGTCTTTAACCACGAAATGAAAAGCAGGGCCTCTGCACTCTCTGAAGAAATCCTCATGGTTCACCCCCTTTGGGGCGCAAGGAGGGAACAAAATGTTTCTCTTCACTTCCCCCAATCCCGACCCTATCACCAGCACCGGCATATCGAGATCGAAAGAACCGGGCGTGTAGGTGAGCACCGGAGGGGGTGTTTGTCTTCCCTTGTCCATTCCGTCCACTGGATCAATGCCTATTAATGCTGACAACTTGAGAGTAGTGGTTGATTTTCTCAGAGCAAGTGCAAAAGAGGTTTTTCCGCCTCTGCTATGGCCAGACACTGCGAGTTTATGTAGATTTGGCTTGACATGGGGCGGAAGAACGGATGGGAGGCCTTCGGGTAGCCAGTTTATGATTGCAGCCGTAGATGATATTTCATCTTCTGAATCAGGTCCAGCAAAATTGTACAACTGTTTTAACCAAAATACATAATCATTATAGAATACAGCAAAAAAATTGCACCTTCCTTTTAGATATGTTTAACTGTAATTCATCAAATGCATTCAGTTTCTAAGTCTTGCCTTATAATTAGCCTCATTTTAATGTGATCCAGCGATAGCACATATAGCCAAAAATAGAAATAAGATATTTGTATTTGCAAGTTCTTATCTAACGTACATGAATTTCAGATCATCTTATTCATTGTCAGATTGGCTTCATCAAGGTCTGGTTATCAAACCCCGTGATTGGTTTGATTTGGAAAATAACTTGAGAAAAAAGAATTAAAAAAGTGAAAACGTTGGATGTTCGTCCTTCATTCTCTACATGATTTTGATTTCAACAGGTTGAAGAGCAATGATATCTTTCCTTCCCTTCCGGAGAAAGCGGATTCCAGGCAGAATTAGGGTAACTTATCGTAAACAAGGAAAGAAAAGAGAGAAAGAGAGTGACCTGAGGGGCGATGACGATGACGCCATGAGAAGCAATATGTCGAAGAAGGTGTGAGTAGAAAGAGTTGTAAAGAAGATATCCATGGAGAAAAATGAGGATTGAGAAGTCGCCAGCTTCAGAGGGCATCGCTATCAAGAGAGATTTAGGAGGAGAAACGGAGAGCGTGGACTTGACACAACATTTTTCCGGCTCCACTTTCCGAAGAACAGCCTCAAACTTGCCAAATTCAAAGATACCTGCTGTGCCAGTAGTAGAAACTGGAGAAATCGAAGAAGAACAGGCGGCCATGGATTAACCTTAGAAATTCTCCTCCCCTCCCGGCTTCCTCTTCACAGAGCTACTCAGAAACTGATCTTCACAATCACCGACCTCTCCGTCGCCTCTCCCAAAATATCTTTGATTTTTAAGGAAGTGGACCTACGCCTAAACTGAGAAAGGAAGCAATTGGGCCGACAACCCAATTAGTCTACCCATAATTTCCAACGAAGTCATTGACGAGGCCGCTAAAAGTTATTTTAAATAGATTTTTTATTTAATAATCAATTATTCAAGTTTTGGTTCGGTATTTGCGTTGACATAGTGACCCAAAAACCACACTGAAACTCGAACCCAACTCAGTTGATCTTAAAATATACTCGAACCGAACCGATCTTGCTCACTCCTATTATGGACTACCGCATGGACTCGGTTAAATTTTGAACCCATTGGCACTGCCTGGAGACTAGAGCCTAGAGGTATGAAATTGAGAGAAGATAAAAAGGCAGAGAGAGGAGCAAAAAGCATGAGAGAATGAAAGCTTATCCTTCCCCATTTTGACGGTCAAAGTGGGAGACTATACCTTCTCTTCAACCAACACGGAAAGAAACAAAACAAGAATCTCATCACATGCCTTTACTTTTCACCGTTTCCAAACCCCAACCCCACAAATTACTCTCTCTTTACAGTACACACCCACCATTAAATCTCATTTAGAAAATCCATTTCTACAGCTCTTTTCCGAAGCAACAGCCAGAAGCCTCGCCACCCCTTGCGTCCACATCTCGTACTCCCGCTGGTTCCTGCATTCGAATTCCACCACTCCCCTCTGCACAGTCCTCAGCCCAAAATAGCGCCGCAGATCCCCGCCGTCCAGGAGGTGCCGCCCCGCCCAACCTGGCATGTCTTTGATGACCTCCACCACCACATCTGCAACGTTTCAAAATGAATTGGCTCATAAAGATTATCTTTTCTGTCGCTGCCACTACCTTTCGCCAATCCCCAAACGGAGCGAGACCCACCTCTGTTTCCGTTTGAGTTATTCATTAGGGAAAGACAAAAAATAAAGACTACTCACTCTTTTTCTTTTTGGTGATGGTCCCAGCTACGTGCCTGCTCTTCATCTTCAGCATCACCTGCTCAAAAAAGAAGCTCCCCACAAGTTAAAGACTGCACACAAAAGAATCCCACTCCTCCATTGTCCCTCTCACTTTATTTTTCTCTCCGGCCAACTAAAGAATGTCATATCAATTCTCAAAAAGCCCAAATCCCCGATGCATCAAATTCAGCAGTGCGGTGCTTGCCTGATTCATTCTGTTGACATAAACAGAGACGATTTTCCAATGAAGATCCCCTGCAATCATCCCCACCCATGCATAACTCTTAAAACACGAGATCAAGCTTCATATAAACTATTCGGTCAAGCAAACTAGTTTGGAGATTCAGAACAAGTATCAAAATATGACAATCAATAAAAGAGAGTCCGTAATTACCTTTGCGGGTTCGTTTGAGGAGCTCACTACCTGTAGCAAGCAACTCCTTGCTGCAAACGGCAAGGAAATTCTCCTCTGCAAGAGGCTCATCACTCTGGCTGCTATTTGAACTACCATTACCCCCCATTCCCACGGCCTTCTCCACCGGAATAACGGCTGCCAAGTTCCAGACCTCCTTCAACGCTCTTGCCTTCAAGGTTGCAGCCCCACGCAAGGCTGCAATGCCCAACACAAAAATAAAAACCAGCGTCATAGATATTTTAAGAATCCAATTCAGCCTACCAGTAGCCGCCGCGGCTGTTAGGGTTATTATATCCCCCGGAGATCGGACGTTGACGGCGGAGCTAACAACAGAAGAAAGATGGTCACGCTCTGCCCCCATGGCCTCGGCAGCCTCTACCAACTGGGCAGCTACCAACGTTGCAGCAGAGGCAACGGCGATATCAGTCTTCGCCATTTGCTCATCTTTTCTAGAACCGGATGACGCGGCAGTGGCGGCAGCTATTGCGGCAATCGCCGCTGCAACTCCGGCAACGGAAACGGCAGCGTGGAGCTGCGCATTATGGGCTCTGGTTTCCTCTTTCTTCTTCTCCCTCCGGTCCTTCAACCACCGCCCGACAGTCTTTCCTCCCCCTGCACCGCCGCCAATGGCGGTGGATCCGAATTGTACATTCAACGAATTAGTCGACCGGCACACCTGCATGGAAGAATGTTGATGGGTCATGGATTGAATCGGCGGAGGATACGAATCCACTTTCTTCCTGCATGAACTCGCAACACATGAAAGAATTGACGGTGGTAGTTATTGGCAAATTCCAAGTTTCGATACATTGCAGGCGCGCCAGAGCGCACCCACCTCATGGGTCCATGAGCCAATTAATGCCGGAGGGGTCGAATTTCGATCATCTCCCTTCTCCGAATGCCGGAGTGCGACAAAAATAGCTATTATGCCAGCCGATCGAAACCCGGATGGGAAATATCACAATTTCAACTAATTTGTTCCAATACGACAACATCAGAGGGTAGCAAAAATTTTCTATTTATAAGCCAAAAAAGCCACCTCATTATACCTCTAATTCCATCTTCTTATATCGTTAAACGCGTTTCTACGACGGCTTCTTCAAAGCTAAACACAAGAACAGATTAATTACAGTAATGTATTCGAATGATGAGTTTACAAATATTAGAATTCTAAATCTGAGAATTTAATGTATTTTGTCTTCTGGGTTTGTAGTTAAAAATCGAAGAGCTTTGGTTGAAGCGAAAGCTGGTAAAAATGTAGGCGCAGAAAGGCCGTACTCACAGTCACTGCCATTGAACAAAAGAAGAAAAAAGATAACAAAGAAAGATGGGAAGAATCAAACAGCTAATTTACCTTTATATCGTCGTTCTCGGACGGAGAGACAGGCGGGCTATCGGTTGCCGAACCGCCGTTGAGCGGGCCACTGCTATGGGAAAGTCTGCCGGAAGTCAGCGGCGAAATCTCCTGCTGCAGAAGATAAGAAATGGCGTCTGAGTTATTAACTAGAATCGCCATTATTGCACTGGTTTAAATGATTGGATAAATAAAAAAAAGGGTTTGGTAGTGGACTTAGGGAAGAAACTAAACGAAGAGAGTTATGAGAGTGGATGAGTGGGTGGAAGCTTTTAATACAGTTCTCGATTGAGGACCCAGAAATAGAAAGTTCGAAATGAAGACGATGAACCAGTGAGCACGAGAATCCCTCAAAGACACGCAATTGGGACTACTCAGACTGCACACTCGACAAGTTACATGCAAAGAAAGGAAAAATAGAGACGAATAAAGGCAGAAACAAACAAATTCTAGTTCAGCGCAGTTTTTTAAGATCTTTGATGGTCGATCTAAATAGACACAAGCCTAGTCCGAGGGAGAAGAAAACAACGAGAAGAGGTTGAAAATTTCCAAAACAAAAGGAGAAAGAAATCCAGTAATTTGTCGTCAACTCACCGACTGTGACATAATACGCTCCATTATCATCTGCGAAGTCTCCGACGAAGCGAAGGAAAACGGGTTTCCGGCCACCACAGTCCCATCGTCAATCTCAGAACTAGTGACTAATTCCTCCGAAATGGCACCGCCGCCATTAAAAGCGGCAACGTTTTTGGAAACAAGAAAGTGCGGCGGGGGCGTGAGGGCCTTAGAAACCTCCATAGCCGACACACTCCAGGAGCGGGATAGAAACTCCATCGGCTCCCGGGGAGTCTCCGGTGGCCGGAAATGGACAGACGGAGCAGCGTCGGGCCGCCACGGCTGGAAGACCGTCTTGTCCATTAAGCAAACGTCGGTACTGAGCAGGTCGGGTGGTGTCAGTGAGTGACGAAGGTGCGCAGGGTGAGAGAGGATCAAGAGGGAAAGGAGACGATCGGCCATTTATAAAGCTGAGTTCTCTGGTGAGAGACGAGGCGACGAAATGTCAGTCATTCTCACTATTTTTATTTTTTACTAATATTTTGTTTCGCCAATAATCAATATATAATATATTAAATTAACTAATTGCTTAATTTTATTAATATATTTATTTTAAAAATAAATATAAGTGACATATAAGGTGAAAATAGTAAAAGCTCGTCTTTTTGTCAGCTTGGACAAAAATAGAAGCTGGGTGAGCGCGAGAGTGAGTTTTGATGTCTGGATCATACGGCTAGATTTGCCTCCCATAAAGGACACGCCACGTGTCTCGCTGACACTTGTTAGTATAGATTGGGTTTCATAATATAATTTTAAAAGAGAGATAAAAATGTCTGCAAAAATATATATTGAGTTAAATGGGTGACCCATGTTCCATATTTTAATATTTATTAGTAAAACTCAATTGACTAACACTTAATTGTGATCGTGACACCAAAATGTGTGGCCCTATCCTCAGTTCTTCCCAATATTATAACTTATTAACCTCAGAAACTCTTCGAATTTAATTAGGTTGTCAGCTACTTCAATTATGTGAAGACCTAAATACGAAAATGGGATCAAGCGACGTCGTTCTAGGTAGACAGAAAACGCTGGCGAACGTGACAAGGAAAGCTGAGACATTTATTGAATCTGGGCCATGGGATAGGGCAACGAACAGTCGGCAAATAACCTAGGAAATAGTTGACCAAAATCCAATCATCTAGAAATTGGTGGGCAAAAGGGTTTAGCGTCGTTAGATTGAGGAGCTTAATGTCAGTTAATATTGTGGTCCAATGACATTGACTACTATAGGTCCTTCCGATTTACTACTTCATATTTCTGTTCGCAATCACTCATTAGTTATTACATACCTTTTTCTGTTCGATAAAATTGTGAAATTGCATAAATAATCACAACATACGGTGATTGAATCTTCCTTAATCTTCGCTTTTGGCAATTGAAATGCTTTGTTTGAAAAAGTTGTCCCTAAAAAAACCATATTTTTACTACGCAGACTTGTATCAACTTATTTTGAAACAAAACCCAATGCCGATATATCACTTGGTAAAAGAAAGTAGAATGAGACATTTAAAATGAAGGATAAGATGGAATCTCTTGTTTTGAAATGGGCACTAGGAATGCATGAATATAGATTTGGACGGGAATCTGAAAAATGGGTGGGGCTGACGACAGTTGTATGAGTAAGCAAGAAGAGAGGCGACGATTTTAATGAAAGATTAAAACCCACCACCAAACTTTGTTCACATGGGGAATGATTAAGACCTCCTCTCCACGCCCTTTTTAAGTGCGTCTAGTTCTTCAACAAATCCACCCTCTAAATATAGCTCGAGTTCAAGTGAAAACGCTTGATCAGCTTCTCAACCTAGTTGATCGATTCGCCCACTCGTTTTATCCAGAAGATGTTTCGTTTTCATCAAGAATTCTTCGTCGGTTTGATTGGAATATTTGATTAAGGCCACCATGGAGAGAGGTCAACAATCGTGCTCGAAGACACACTTGGCAAAGCAATGGCCTTCGTAGAAGCTGGCCCACCACTCCAAAATGGCGCACCCATCCCTGCTCGCTCGCGTTCCACACCGGCAGTCGCGTACCAGATGGGGCTGAAATGGGTTCGAGCGAATTAAACGGAGGTCCGATAATGGTGACATGATTGAAGGAGGGGTCGCAAAATCTTGGGTTATATCAATTCAGAATCTCGCTAACAAAAGAAGTGACCAGCCATCTATCAATTCAGGTCAAGAAAGAGCTCCTAGTTCCAAGACGTGGGGATGCGAGCCAGTCTGTCCACAACGAAAGTGAAACCGAGACGAAGAAAATGAGGTTCGAATCAGGGGAAAGATAGGCTCACCCATGAAAAGAAGATCATTCGCGTGAATCGATGACACCCTTTGTTCCATCATCAAATGATTAAAAAAATTAAATCTTTCGCCATTATTAACGAGAGGGTACCCAGTTTGGATGCCTAATTTGAGGTCCGTACAAGCCGCCGTGGGAGACGACAGCTTAATCGCGATGATGATGGGACATCGTGCATCGTGCTCTAGATTAGTCTCTTCTAGGTTCGCCACTGGTGTCGAAGATATTTTCGCCCACTTTCATCATCAACTTTAGATATTTTGCTCACCCACAAAGCTTCTTCAATCCGACCCCTCCCAAAATTCTTCGCAAATCTTTTGACTCAATCTAGTGGACTCAGCAGGCCCAACGTTTATACAAACAGAAACTAAACATTTTAGTTCTTAAAATGACCCATAAAATTATTGCTCGTGTATGTAGAAGAAGGCTACTTGTTTACGTAGAAGATGACGGAAAAAGAGCATGCGCGACCACTGTCTACTAACACACCAAAGGCATGATCCACGTCATCATCGAGCTTATGACCCAGAGCGTGTTTGCTCTGAAAACAGAGTTCCCTGTGCATGGAAGCGAAGCAGAAGTTGTATTACTAGATTGCGACAGAGTTACTTGGAACCAAAAACATGAGTTTAAGATCAGCTATCCAATGCATTTTCATCAGCTTCACCTACCTCCGTTCTTTGTTTTTTCTGCCGACCCATCTGGTGGGGAGGACGATGCGTTTGATACGGGGATTCCTAGGTTGTTACAGTCCAATCCGATCGCACCTTAAGCACATAACAGCAAACCCAAATCAGCTCAAGATTTTGTTTTCAAGCTATCAATTTAGCTTCCTCGCCAAGACGAAGGATTTGTTAAGTTCTTCTCACATTCTTCGAAACATGGAAATGCAGAGATGTTGAGAAGATTATAATAACCCGCCGAACAAACGCAATCATGAGTGAACAAAGATGTTCTGTTGCAGGAGCCGCCTCCACAGTAAGACCAAAAACATGCTAAAGAACACAAGAACAGCAGAAACACTTCATATCTGGACAAAAAGACCTAATAAAATGAAAATAAACCAGTAAAAGTGAGTCAGGACTAGAGATTACGATCAAAGATAGAGTCGTTGACTTTGCTTCCTTTGCGTTGAACAGGCGAAGGAGCTTTCGTGCATGAGAAATCGAGGGTGCCTGATTAAAGAAAACAACGAATACATCTCCACTCGGATAATCGATTTTTTATGAACAAAAACTACAAGTTACCTACACTCAGCACAAAATCACATGTCTAGTTCGAATAAATATCATTATTCAAATCAAAATGTCAGATTAAAGAAAGCTGAATAGCAGGTTGGAGATCAGTAAAATTAAGCAAGAACTCCATGAGAGACACTCTCAAGCCAATGATTCACTATGATTTTCACTAAACGAGCTTCCCGTTCAATGAGAAACTCTTTGAGAGAGATCTCACTCTGAATTTGAATAAGTCTAACAGTCGTAGTCAACTTAATCAATCAAAATTTCTAAACTAAAAGAAATCTTAGTCCCCACCCAGAAAATGTACCAAAAACTCTGTAGTTCTAACAGTGTCGACCAAATCAAACTTGCGAGAGCTGAAATAGCAGAAAGCCTCAGGGCAGCGGCAGACAGAGATAAATAAAAATAAATAAATAGCAAATTGCATACAGTTTGGTATTACACAGGGGAGGAAGTTGAGGGGGTCATGTTGAGAAGAAAGAGATTGTCTCCACCCAGCATCGCATTCGCATTCGTAAAAGAAGGAGCTGCTGGCAGACGCCTTGCAAGTTCCCTTTCCGCATACTACTTCTTTACAGACATTACCTACCATTAAATTACGTAGACAAACATTATAAATGAAAAAATCAGAATCCAAGACGGAAAACCCGAGTAAAGAAAAGCGAAGAAGAACAAGAAGAAGGGGGGAAAAGATCGATAGCGAGAAACGAACCGACGATGGGAGACAAGAGGTCGCCTGCAGCAGGAGTAGTCACCTGGCAAAGAAGGAGAAAAAGTGCTAAAAAAGCAATAACCTTGCCGTTGGAGGAAGCCATGCTTCTCTGAACAAGCGGGGCAGAGAGAGAGAGAGAGAGAGAGAGGAGAGGTAGGATGGCGAACGTGGGCAAGCGAAAAAGACGAAGTACTTGGCGAGAAGAAGACGGGTTTGGGTGGCAGTTGAAGATTTTGTCCGACTTAATTAATTCAATATGAATCCAATATAGTGGATAATTAAATGAAGAAATGTAACGTAAACGTACAAAAATGACGAAACTCAAACGACGAACATTTATCCCATTTTAGACAGTTGAATATTTATGTCGTGACATTAGATTTTCAACTCCCTTGAGACAGTCTACCATACGAACTTCTAGATTATGTAATTCAATAACCATGATCCCGTTTTAGAAACTCGAAAGCTGAAAAAGAAAGTAAATTGCGAGGGAGCTGATAAATGGCCAAAGAGGGCCCATGTATTCAACGTTTCTGTCTTAACCATTCTCATTAGTGAGCAAATCCGATCCTAGATGAAGCAAATCAGTATTCTAATCCTAAATCATGCTCACATTAACTGTCAGCAACCACAATGCTTCCGACTCAAGAGCCACAAAACCTCTATCTTGGCTGCCCAATCCAATCAAATCTTTCGCGTGCATCTAGTTTATCTCTGCCTGTATTTCATATCATTCTTAATTAAAGAATGTCACACCCAACCCCACTGCCCTTAAGCATCCGTTAGTCTCTTAATTGCCCTTATCTAACTCGTTTCCCCTGAAAAACCCCATTTTGCAGTTTCAAGAACAAAAATACAAAAAAAAAGAGGCTTATCCTTGAAGTTTGTTTAGTCTTACGGCGATTACAGTATAACATTGCCTTCAAAACTCATGTAAATCTGTTGATGAATTTACCCAATGCACATTGTAATAAATAAGAAAGAAAAAAATCTAATTATAAACTATTTGATTTCCAAAGTTCCAAGAGAAACGATACAATGTGCTTCCACCGCAATTACCCATTTTTAACCTTTTTTACATTAAAGAAGTAGAAGTCCTGAAGCTGATAATTCTTGAATTACCCATTTTTACAAGTCCTAAAGCAGAAGTCTATTCTCCATTGAATTTTTTGTTAGAAATAAAATTTTAAAATTACTTTCTTATCTTATATATTCATTGCTCAAACTAAATAACTATTAAAAATTTAATACATTAAATATATTTTAATTATACCAGGTAGGGTTAAAACCTAAAAGGGGCTAGAGTTTCGGGTAAATACCGCGATTCAAGCCTAAGTTTTAAAAAAAGTAAATTTTGGATTCCTCGGACGTCCGATACGGACGCATTGACTTCCCATCAGACGCAGTGACTTCCCATCAAACACAGTGACTTCGGTTCAGACGCAGACTGCATCCGAACCACTCCAAAATCTATAAATTCGCTCATTTTTTCTTCCTACTTGCCCAAGTGAATCGTTGTAAAATTCTGCCAAATTTTTATATTTTTACGAAAATGCATTTCGGTCGTGGAAAACGTATTCGAGTAGCTGGACAATAGCGTGATGATGGTGACAAATCATCACAATCGTTGGACATTAGAGACCCTTCACCTGCGACGCAGTCGTTGGTGACTGCACATCGTGGAGAATTTTGTTCATCCATGCAGGAGAAGGTGTTTCACGATGTATTCGTGATGCACATGGTGATACTTCCAAGGCCAATTGTATTTGCATTGTTTGAGGCTTTGGGGAATCGGCGAATGACCGTTGACATAGGCTTGCTCGATTTTTTTGAGTTAATTGGCTGATCTGCAAAGCGGTTAGTGCAGATCTTTTACGCTAACTTTGTGATAGATGTGGAGAGCAGCCATGAGAAGACGTTTATGTTTGGCCGAGAGGTGATGATTACACCGGATCACAATAACCGCGTGATTGGTTATGTAGATAATTCGGACGTGGCGAGATATATATATATATTATAACTCTAGTGAGACCGCACCTTGTATTATGAATGAGTCCAGAGTATTTTTTAAGCCGATTCGCGTAATACTAGTGTACATATTAAGTGCTTTAAGTTATTAAATGGTGTATTAAAAATTGTTTAAAAAAATACATGTTGAATTAGGAGTAGGTAAGAAAGACAAATTAGAATATGACGCATGTCACTATAGGATTAATTATTAATCATGATTAAGTCATAATTAATGAAAATTATGAGGTCATTAAGGTTTACTAATCATGATTAATTAAGTTAACCCTGATAATTGACTTAGAACTAATCTAAATTAATTAGTTAAGCTAAGTATGATTTAAGTGATGATAATGAAGGTATTTTAGTAATTAAAGGAACATATAATGGTAAAATGGTAAAATTAAATGAATAAATTTGACAAAAAAGTATTTTTACTCCATGAACTATCTAGAAATATTGAAGAGTGACTGATCATCGGCCATTTATGTGCTAAAGAGTGAGAAGTGGCGAAAAAGAGAGCAATTGAGAGAAATGAGTTTTAGAGAGAGAAAGTGAAGGTTGAAAGAGAATGAGTTGAAATTGGACTCCAATCTTCTGAGGAGAAGTGTTCCTCTCATCAAGAGAAACTATTGAACTAGAAATCAAGATGTATGATTTTATATTACGTGATATAAAGTGGTTATGATTATTTATATGATTACATTAAGGATAAACAAGAATTATGAAATTCTCTATGGTTTTGTAAGTTGGTTGTGAGTGGCACACGAAAATTAAAAAGTTTTACTTCATATTCTATTTATTGGTTAACTAATCATATTGGAATACCATGCATATGTCTATGAATGATAGAAATCTGGAATTTGTAGAGTTTTGCATATTTTATCAAAGTTGTCACAAAACTGTTAATTCTGTGTAATTTCAGATTTCGTGACTGAAATCAATGCTGGACTAATCCAATGCCCTAGAACTCTTAGCACGTTGAATTAGACACCTTGAATGACATATGTGTTGGGTATTTTTGATGATAACTATGTGAATTCTAGAAAGTGTTGCAGTTTTAAAGAAAACTTATGTCGACCGATCTGCTCAATATGTCGACCGAACGGATAACAGAAGGGTCGAAGAAGCAACTTATGTCGACAGGTAAGAAGTT
>QAOC01032477.1:201550-212802 GCA_003255005.1 Begonia fuchsioides
CCCACTTATGTTAAACACGATCCTACAATATGAGCTTTGGAATCATAGCATTCATGATGTACAAAATAAGTCATGATATTTTGAAGCTATCACAAAACATGCAATTGATTCCAAAAATTATGAATGTTCATAGGTAATTGAGGTAAATGTGATTCACAATTGTACATACTATTAGAGAAACTTGCTAAAGATAAACAAGGTGAGTAGTAATGTGTCTTTTTTCCCTTAATTGGGTCTGCATTATGGAACAATATGAATTTATTTTAATATGTTGTTTCATTCTTTATATGTCAAGATGAAATGCAAATATAAATGAAGTAGAAAAGTATGCTTCGGTTTATGATATAATAAATTATCATTTTAATGTTATGAACATTATTAACTGCTTGATACGTTCATAACAGTAATTTTCACGAGCATTTCATGCATCATATTTTCTAGAAAGTTGCAAACTATTTACATGCATGAGATTTCGTATGAAACATAATATGAAAATGGTTGTTTCGGGTTGAACTCGAATCACCAACGAAAGAGAAAGATAAAAGAAAAAAAGTGAAAATTATGTAAATGTCATTAGAAAGAGCTTTGAGTTGGCTGTCTTGCTAGGTGACTCAAGTTTATGGTCTCTCAGCCCTTAGAATCAAGTTTGCTATCCAGTTCTTTGCCACGAAGCTCCAATGATAAGAAAATATAGAAATTAAAGGAAAGAAAGATCCACAATAAAAAAAAGAAGAAAAGTTTTACTAATGTATAACATGTACATGTTCATGCATATCTTATATTACTTATTGAGTCTTATGCTCATAGATAAGTTTTATGATGTAGATGAGAATGACGTACACTGAGAAATGTACAAGATGGATTGCTTTGTCCATGGTAGTGGTTGTTGCTGTTTGAGTGAATTTTGACTCGGCAAGGACTTTGAAGAATTGTAAATAATAGGTTAGGAAGAGAAGTTTTCAACTTCGTATAGATATATATAGCTTCTAAACATTTTACTAGACCTAACATGTTAAAATGTGTTTTGAGTAAATTTAGTTTGCATGGTTGTCTTAAACAATTTTTATGAGAAAATGTTTTTCGCTACAAATAAAAAAAAAAACAAAGAACATATTTTGAGATAGGAAAGACGTTACAATTCGGGCGTCCGATAGTCGACTTGAGTCTTTGACTAAGCCCAAAGCAAACGAGCTCAACATGGTCGCTCGACTTGACTGCTTCTAAACAGTTTACTATGGATTTGTATATTATGTATTGTCTTGAACCCAGTTTAACTCGAGATATTTAATTTTGTGCCACATGTCGGATATTCATAAGGGGGTTAAGAAGAGCATCACATACAGAGTTTTGATAACAAAACTCATACATAGTATATGTCGAGAGATTCCTCGTGATGAGGAGATGAGGCCGCCCTGGGCCCAAAATGCCTTCGATCATATTCAGCTTCAGAAGATGAACTTGATAGAGTCTGACAACATGTGGGTCGTCAAGAGAGATGCAACAGCCGGCCGTATGAGCTTTGATCCGGACATCGATCTTCCACGTTAGGATGACCCACTAGATTTTGGTTAGATATTGACTCCTCCATATGCTGACATAGCGAGACCCTCTTTTGGTCGGATGTCGAAACCTTTCAGTCCTTCCTACAGTTAGATGTCGGGTCCTTCCTATAGTGAGATGTCGGAGCTGCCTATGCAGGATCCATCACTGGCCTTCATGATGGAGCAGATGAGCCTGTTTCATACCCAGCAGATACAGAGAAGGGATAGTTATCACGCCAAGCATATGAAGAGACTTGACAACTATTAGTAGCTTTGTAATTGCATTTTTGTAATTGTATTTTTTTTTCTTTTTATTATGATTGTACTTTTTTTATTTCTAATAGATGATATTTTTTCTAACTTTTTTGTAACATTACACGTACATTATAACTCAATTTACTGTATATTTATAATTTTTAATTTCGAGTTTTTCATCTCGGCCAAGTTGGCCACCTTCTGCGAGGTTCTGAATTTTGTACGGGTTCTTTAATTGAAACTGGTGAGTTATTTTGGGATCCTAGTGTGGAAATGTTAAACCTCATGAATATCTCTTCCTCTGCATCAGATCGTCGTGCGTTTGAGGTGAATGTTCTTTTGGGACATAATTTCTTGTTATGCACGCTCCTACCACATGTCCCACAATGCACAGTTCTGATTCTTCGACTCAAGGAGGTGCTACTACATTGAGGCTCATCAACGTCTTTAGTCTTTTTCTTTCTCGGTCGACTAGGTCTGCGCCTAACTACGTCTGATGGTAGGACACTAAGTTCGATGGGAGGTCAGTGCGTCCGAGAAGTCTAAATTTATTTTTTTAAAACTCAAGCTCAGATCGAACTATTTACCCGAAACTCGAGCCATTTTTTGGGTTTTAACCCTACTAGTTAATGTTTGACTCATAAGAAAATAAAATAAAAAAAATAATATAAGAATATAGAATTAATATTACTCTTTTGATAACCTTCAATCCATCTTTGTCAATTAAGAGATGGACATCAATATTTATGAAACGAAAAGTTGGAATCAAAAGGTATAAATTCTGATGAAGAGAGACTAGATTTATGAACGTAAATGTCGGAATGATGTACTAGATGGAATGAATATATATTAAATTCTTCACGAAGCAGAGAGCAGAAAGGTAGAGAGCCATCACAAAGTACTTAGACTAGCAACATGCACATTCTAAAATTCCCAAAGTTCTTAGAGGTAGGAGATTACGTCAAAGAAAGCAGCAGTTATTAGACAGCATGCCTCTCTCTCTAAGCCTGTTTCTTATTCATCTTAAGCTAGCAAGGGATTGGATGGATGTACAGGTCATTTCTTTCTCACTCTTCACTCTTCACTCTTCATCAGATGATCCTCTGTTGCACCCACAGAAACAGTTCTTCTTCTTCTGCTGCTTCTCACCGTTTTTCCTGCTACTGTAAATGAAATCCCTCAGTATGATGCCCGTTTTGTTCTTCGAAAATCTCATCTTCCACTTTCTCTTCTTCTCTTCTTCCAACTTCACCAACACCAGCTGAATATTCTGCACCTCCACATGCAACCTTCCAATCTTTTCAGACCCTTTTCTGGCCCTTTCCATCACGCTATTTCTAGCCACATTTTCGCTCTCCAACTCCGATGCAGTTTTTCCGGCCAGAGATGCCGGGCTGTGTTCGACATTCTTCGTCAATTGATTGTTCACAGTGACCAGCTGAGTGATATTCTCTTCAACTTCTTTTACCTGTTTATAAACCTTTTCGTATTCGATGTTGCTTTCCTTCTTGCCCCAAATTTTCTTCTCCAGTCTCTTCTTCAAATCATCAACTGCCGATTGAATATTTGTCAATTTCTGAGCATCTGAGGCAAGCCTCTGCAGAATCTTTCTCTTTCTACCTCCTTGACTTCGTTCTCTGATGCTCGAGCATCTATCCAGCATGTCAACGCCCAATTCTTTCTCTATTTGTAATTCTGCAGACGAGTCTGGATTTTTTTGTTCCTGGAATATGTTCTGGCCGATGTTCTTCTCAACAGTTTCCCACAGTTGAAGCATTTGGTCCTTCGAATCACGGTTCTCGGTTTTGCCTTTTCTGTTGAACGAAAAGTCTGAGACTTGATCGAGAGGGATGTCTTTCATCAATGTCCCATTTTCTGATCTTTTTGCTCGCCGGGGATCAACCTGCTGATCATACTTTGCGATTTCACAATCTGAGGCCTCCTCTGACATAAGCTGTTTTATCTGTTTTAGTGGACCTTTCCCTTCAGCTTGCCCGTTAAAAGTTCCTCGGTTGGCCATAGTTTCTTTTTCTTTTTCCTCTAACTCTTCAAATTCTTTAGTTCTAGCCGTCATCTTGCTGCACAGAACTGTGTTTTCATCATCCTGCAAGGAAATGAAGCATTACAAATATGACTGAAGCCTCTATAGAACAAAAGATGGTGAGGTAAGATTATTACCATTTCTTCTTGAATTCCACCAGAGAAATGCTTAGTTTGAGCAAGAAAACAATGCTCGAGTACTTCTGCATTCTCGATCGATGAAGTCAAATCAGGTAAGTTCGAGGAAAACTTGGCCTTAAGTCCTCCCATTTCACTTTCCATGAACATAATGTTTTCTCGTAGGCTTTGAATCTCCGCATCCTTTGCCTCACTCTCATCTCCAAGCTTCTCACAAACTTGAGTAACTTCGTGCAGCTTATTTTCGAGGAAGACCTCACGAACAGACGAGATTTGAAGATCAAAATAGAACGAAGAAGCTTCAGCATCCCATAGTTCGACCCCATCTCTTTTCTCCTGAAGCTCCGAACTGAGGTTTTCCTCTCTAATCCTGCATTCTTCTACTTCCTTACTCAAAACGCCAATCTCGGATTTCAAATTTTCATTCATTTCATTGAGCCAAATGATTTCATCATTCAAACTGTGGGCTTTCATGCAAAGTTCAAGATTCTCAATTTCTAGATTTTCTCGAAGCAAAGTTGATTCTTTGCATTCCATCTTCAGTTCCTCAGCTTCATTGTAAAGTTTTGCGTTTAGTTCCTGCACACCCTTCAGCTCATGCTCTGTTTGTGAAAGCTCTTCCACTTTCTGTCGAACGAAATTATTTCCAGCAACGATTTCATGGGTTAGAAAATCGTTAGAGTTTTGTGCTTCATGCAGCTCCGCCCTCAACTTCTTCACTGACTTGTTCAATTCGAGAATTTCTGTTTCTTTCACTAGCAATAATTCTGCCATCTCCTTGATGTCTTCCTTCATTTCTACAGCTTTATCTGCTGTGAAGCTTGCACAGACTAAAGAGAATACGCTGAGTTCTACAGCTTCTTCACTTATCATTCTGTGTTCCTCTTCAAGAACATGGTTTGCCTCTTTGAGTTGCGAAAGTTCATGTTGCTCATACCTCTTTTCTTTAAGCATTTCTGAATTTTCTTCCTGTAGCGCAAGGTAATCAAGTTTCAAATTTTCCAACTCGAGGTTTTGCATTTGGATTCCACTCGCCAGATCGTGTTTTTCTTTTTCGTTCATTGCAAACTCTTCTTTCAGGATTTGAAGCTTGTTTTGGAGAAAGATTTTGTCTACCTGAAGTTCTTGGCCCTCGAATCCTTGCTGCCCGAGCAAAGTTAAGAGCACTGAATTCTCAACCAGCAGCTGCAGCATCTCATCCTTGTTTCTGAGAAAACAAGTTTTCAATTCCTCAACTTTGTCCAAAATATTCGACACAGGAAGTTTTTCTCTCTC
The DNA here is from genome assembly GCA_003255005.1 of Begonia fuchsioides. Classification (NCBI taxonomy): domain Eukaryota; kingdom Viridiplantae; phylum Streptophyta; class Magnoliopsida; order Cucurbitales; family Begoniaceae; genus Begonia; species Begonia fuchsioides. Next base: position 206,800 of record QAOC01032477.1, read on the forward strand.
GATCTTATCTTTGAGTCCATTTTCAAGATTGAGTTGAAGAGCCTTGAAAACTTTATGAATCCCACCTCTTAAGCTTTCAATTTCATCCACTAAGAACTCTATTTCCACCTGCTGCTCGAGATTTTCACTTTCCAACTCCGAGATCAACTTATTTGACAATTTGGTTGTCTTGTCAAGCTTTTGACATTCGATAAACATCAAATAATTCTTTCCCTCTAAATCTTCAACAAACTTTTGGAGGATGAAGAGCTCCACTTGAGCATTGACAGCCTTCTCTATTTCTTCTTCAATTTCTCTCTTCCCCAGTCTACAGTTCTCTTGCAAGATATGAATATGGGTTTCCAAGCCAGAGACTTTCGTCTCATTTAACGTCCGGTAACTTGCGTGTTCCTCTTTTTGGGAAACAAGAGAAGACCTTAATTCTTCCACTTGATTGAGAGTTGCCTCGTTTTCGGTTTCCAAGGAAGTATACTTCTCTTCCAGATTTGAGAATCTCTTTTCAAGATTTCCGAGCCTCAGTTCGACGCTTTCCAGCTGAGACACCAAGGCATCTCTTTCACTGAGAATGGTAGATTTCTCACTCTTCAGCAAATGGCAGAACTCTTCTAAGCTCTTTGAATTACCCCGCAGACCTTCAAGCTCAGCATTCGCACTGCATAAGGAATTCTCTAGCGAGTTGTTCTTCTCGATGAGCTTTTGCATATTTTCAGTAATGATTTGCAGCTGTAATAGCAAGGTGGCCTTTTCAGCGACGAGAGTAGTTTTTTCTCCCTGAAGAAAATGACATGACTCCTGAAAGTCCTTAGCCATTCCCCTTAGCTTTTCCAACTCCCCATTCATTTCCACCATAGTCGTCTCGAGAACTGCATTATCTTTTGAAATTTTGTCCATAGAATTCAACTTCTCGTAAAGAATTTCTCTTTTTTCACGCTCGATCTCGCAGGTGCCTCTAAGCTTCACATTCTCATTTTGCAGTTCCTTTACAGATTCAACCTGCATCATTATGGCTTGGTATCTTCCATTAATTTCCTTGATCTCCTCTCTTAAATGCCGAATTTCCTGCTCGAGGGCGTTGGTATATTCTGCTTTTCGGGATACTTCTTCTTCGAGTTTATCTTTTATCTCCTTTAAGCTGAAAATTTCATCCTCCAGATTCTTTGCCGAAATATTTGAAGACAAATTTGATTCATTCAGGCTCCTATTTTCCTCCTGGACCTTTTGAAGTTCTTCCTCCACGCTAAGTTTCCGAGATCCCAACTCTTTCAACATCTGAAGACCATTTTTAAGCTCTAATGAAAGAGCTCTCTGCTCCTCTTGCGATTTAAAATGCAACTTTTGTAATGTGTGAAGGGTGGTTTCAACTTGCGTAAACCGTGACTGCTCGTCTTGGATTTGAATCTGGAATTTCTTGAGGTCGTCATGCCTTTGAGCAAGTTCTTGATCCTTCATCGTGATTTTTCTTATCAGACCATCCGCCTCTAGTCGCAAAGCCTGATTTGATTCCTCCAATCTGGAACATTCTACTTCTGCATTGTCCAGCTTTTTAGCAAATGTTAGAATCTCCTCATTTAGCTGTTTCGCATTGTTTTGAAAATGGGCGATTTCATACTCCATATTAGCCATCCGGTCTAAGCACTTGTGGTACTGGAGAGATGTTGTTTCTTTCTCTTTATTCAGCTCGTTGATTATCTCCTTTAAAGCTTTTACTTCAGATTCTGCTCTTACAATACGTTCATTCAGTACTCCTGCCTTTTCTTCAGCTGCAAAAATCTTAGCCTCCATTAGAGATATCTTCTCCAGACTTAATTTATACTGTCGAAGATAGTCTTCCTTGTTGCTCTCTAAACTCGAAAGCTGTAATCTGAGATATTGAGTTTCAGTTTTTGCTTTACCAGCTTTGGCATCAAGCGCTTTAGCCTCTTCCTGAGAAAGAGATAGTAAATTCTCGAGGGTAGATATCCTCTCCAACGACAGATTATACTGAAGAAAACTTGCGTCCCTTTCCGATTCGATTCCCGAAAGAGCTTCCTTCAATATTTTCATCTCGATTTCAGCCTTGCTCGCGCGATGATCAAACCCGGCAGCTTCTTTCTGGGCAACGTCCAGCTCCCTCTCCAGATTGGATAGTTTTTCTAAGGCCAGCTGGTACTTGGCAAAAAGAGCTTCTTTTTCAGATTCTATTTTCGTCAACATTTCTTTGATATTTTGAATTTCTGTTTCTGATGTCTCAGCTCGAATCTTGAGATGCTGGTTCTGACTCGATAACTGAGAAAATGCATCTTCTTCATCAGGAGAATGGGGATCTTCGGGCCCAGAAACAGAAGTTTCAGAGGGGGAATCATCAATCAGATCATAAGGGACTTGGTTTGGAAATGCCTCTGCCATCGTTCGATGGGCTTGACGAAGCTCCACAGTCGCATGATCGTATCTCTCTGCCAACGCACGGTAAGCTCTGTAAATTTCTTCGACCAATTTCATGAGCTCTGGCCTTTTCTTGTAGTACATTTCGGCCCTTCTCGCAAAAGAATCTGCATCTTCTTCGATGAGCTTGATCATGGCTTTTACTTTTGCATCCATGTCTGCATAGAAAACGTCGCGATTCCAGTCCAGTCCATTATCTCGACAAACCATAGCAAAAGATTCGTAACTAAATTATCTCAAATTGCAGAGAGAAGAGCACACCTTTGAGATTCTCTTGCAGCCATTTGGAATTTTTAGGGCTATTGTGACTATCCCACCACCACGAATACAATCTCCCCGATCCAGAATGTGACAAGGTTGCCATTACTCCGAGGAATACCAGTTATAAAGCTTTCATAGACGATAAAAGAAGAATACAATCAAATCTGACGTCCTCTTTGAATCATAGATCAGAATTTGCAGCTTCTACAGCTCACCTTATGCACCTATGAAGGAAGACAATTAAACCCAGAAGAATGAAAGACAGATTTACTTCAGTATGTTTTTTGAGCTATAAAACAAACAAATGAACTCCAAGCTTCCAAGTAAAAAATAAAAAATTCATAGTCAAGAGGGAAAATGACTGAAGAAATTTGGATCATCTATACAAACAGATACTCCGTACGCTAAGCTTGATCCAGAAACAAAATACAAAATACACGAGGTAAAAATAAAGATTTCTGGGGGATTAGCAAGTTCGTGGACTAATAACCAGACGAACAAGAACCGGCGTTGGATAAAATTCATGAAAAGCAACCCATCAAGAATAGCAGAAACTGAAGCTGTAAGTTAAGCGAAGAGTAGCTTCTAGCTCACCCAGCGACTACATATCCAGATGCGCATTCTGATCAGAAACCAGACATTCGGCCACATTTCAAAGAAACAAAAAGCCCTTCAAATTTAAGAGAAAAGGTCTATAAAAACTCAAAAACCATAGCCAACTCCCGGAAAGGAAGGGGATCAAGGGATAGCAGACCTCTATTCGCAGCTGTGGCACCCATGAAAATTCAGCTGCCTCATCCCATTTCTCAGACTCTGGTTCTCATCTGGGTCCTCGGTATTATTGCATTCTATGATTTGGAAAGATCACTGTTGAATCACAGGCTCCGAATCCTCAAAGGCTGAGCAAATCTGACAAATGAAATATGAGCTTTTGAGAACCATTGGATACTTAGAAATCACACAAGAGAGGAAGACATGAATTACTGGGGATTCTGAAAAACGGTCACATTCTTTCGTATTTGCTGTCATTTGTCGTCACATTTGTGGGAGATGGTGGGTGGCAGTGATTAAGAAAACAAATTATAATCAAAAGTTACCACCTTTCCTTTCTGCTTATTATAAGCCTTCCTCTTTGCTTTCTGCTTTGCTCACCATTTCTAAAGCTCTCTTTTTTCTTTACAATTATTTTAAACTAAAGGCTATTTATTAATCTCTAATTATTTCCGCAATTTAAAATTATACCTTATTCACTCATTGATTAACACACATTCTACTTTTTGTTGAATACGAGACGCATTTAAAACCAATAAATGGCTGTAAAACATTGCATATTTCGGCCAACTAAGTAGGTGGGATTTTCAAATCAAAATGCCGACACACAATGGGGATGGCAGCTCCTATCTTGCACAATTATTGTCGAATTTGGATGAAGTTGTTTGTTTGAAGCCAGAATGTGGAGGAAATTTGAAACCTTTCGAAGGTGGGTCTTCCCCTTTATTTTAGTATTTTGGTGGGTCCTTGTTGCGCAATGCAAAAAATCACCAAGTATTTGAGCTCTCAAAGCCAAATTCTTGATAAAAATGAGAGTTTTGTTTCTTTTTTCTTAATTCTTTCGGGGGGGCGTTCCCCAATTTCAATCACGACGTCTCAGTTTTCTTGCAATGATTGGCGATGGCATTGCTTTTCCAAAAGTACAAGGAGTGGATCGTCACATGTTTAAGAAGGTTTGGGGTTAATGATTTGATTTGGGGATTAAAGAAGCTGCCAAGGAGTTAGTGTGCATAAATTTGAAGTCACAATCCAAGCAAGTAGAAGATATAAAAAATGGGAAAGGCAGCAGCACAGCCAAGCAGACTAAATGAGCGGCACATGCAAGTAGACTTTTCAAGTCTCCAACTCTTATTCTTCTCAAAGGGGATCTCTTTTTTTTTTGGCTTAATACTATCCCGAGTTCTTGTAAAAGAGAGTATTGGTACTTAAATGGTAGGAGAGAGTTTGGTAACTTGAGCTTACACTAAATCTAACCGATACACTGGACAGCCAACAAATACATGTACAAAAAGATACCCGACTGAAGAAAAAAGTGGGTTAATTTGGATGAGTAAAGGCAAAATAGGTAGTGAGAAGAGGGATGGGAGGCAGCGGTAGGGATGGAGAGTGAAAGATGAAAGAGACAAGGTTTGAAAAAAAAGATGTGCAGTGCAATCTAAACAAAAACATATAATTGATGCAAACTGAGCACCAAACCACAGTGGATTCAAGACAGGACAAGAGCTCCAAACCAGAAACAGACCCACATGGACCATGGATGGATGCGATTGGTCGTACCCCTCTCTGCGGGGAAAACGATGCCTTCTTTCGAGCCTTAAACTACAGGCCCCTCTCTCTGTGCAAGCTTTGAAATTTCAACGCCCATTCACCAAACAAGCCCTCTGAAAGTAAAGGGTAGAGCCATCGGGCCACTGGCGATGGACCCCAACCAAAAGGTGACCTTCAGATGGTGTTTTGTTCGTCTTTTAGTGGAGCACCCAGCCATGTGCTTTTGTTTCCATCTCTATACCTGCTCTCCGATAGAGAATAGATTCTAAAGAAAGCTGATTGGAAGTTTTTTTGGTCCAAGAAACGATCTTTCTAGCTAAGAGATTATCCAACTTCGTCTCCCCAGTTTGTTTGTCCGGTTCGTTCAATATCGAATCTAGGTCAGTTTAGTCTTGGTTTTTACTGATAATCAAACATTAGCTTATTTAATTGTGCATAACCCAAAGTTTTGGGAGGAATATTGTCACATGAGAATACCATATGGACATTCATGCAAAGAATAAGCTTAGAAAACTGTAAATGGCCTTACTATACAAAACAGAGTTGAACTGATAGAAGGGGGGCTGCAGTTCTTATTATACAAACATAAACATTGATATAAAACTCAACAGCATCTACTCTTCCAACTTTGCTTGTAATTTAAAGAGTATAACGATAATCCACCATCTTTCAGTGCTGGGGAGTGAGAGAAGGAAAAGAAGGGATGGATTGCAAGATCAACTTCCGGCCAGTTCTCGGAAGAGGCGAGGATCCAAACTCGCTCTGAGGTGGAGAGACTCTCTTGCCATTGGGGGAGCTGGTCTTCACAACCGTGCTCGGAGACCTATCTGCTCGAAGAATCTCCGGCATCTCGTCTTCCAAAATGGTTTTCGTTTGTCTTTTGAATCTGGGTTGTGGTTGAAGAATGTTTAGATTTTCAACTAGCTTTTGGCCAGCGGAAGAAGATCCAGCAATGAGAAATGAAGAGCCTAGTTTCGTCTTCGAGGAGAAAGGTCAGGAAGG